>JARJDW010006596.1:0-18592 GCA_030264715.1 Adinopsis sp. GC000173 | reverse complement strand
CAAATCATTTTGCTGAAAGATATGTAACGACATGTGTGTGTGCTGCGATTCTCTCTTCATTTTTATTGTTTGTAATAAAAATGTTCGTTTATTTATCATCATAAATGTCGTATGCCATTTCTACTCAAAAAATGTAGATATGTATATATACGAGGCCATCTCAAAAAGTTTCTAGTTTTTTTAGATAATTTTTAATGCAGCCACATTTTTTTATGGATTTTTCTTTGCTGGAAAATACCAAAAATCAAAACAAAATCAAAGTAGAAAGCCGCAAAATTTCCTGCGCAAAGAAAATCCATCAAAAATTTTAGCAGAGTGAAAATTACTAAAAAAGTTTGCAACTTTTTGGATCAGCCACGTATGTTTCATATGATAAATATTAAGAAATAAAATTCAATTAGAAAAAATGTTGTGTGTGTAAGGATGGACATCAGAAAGCGCAAAAGAGGTGGATGTGATATAAAAAAATGTAAGAAAAGAATGAAGAAGGCGAAGCAAAAAAGAACGACAAAATGTGGATGATTTCCCAGTAGAGATAAAGAAATAGCAGCTTTATCACGATGCAAAAAGAACCTAATTTTTTCGGTTGTTTTTACATTCTATATATCAAGTGAATTAACGCCTTTTTACGTTTTAATTGAGTTTCACTGCCAGCGCTAAAAAAACACACGCCAAGAAATAAAAAAAAATGCGACTACACGACCGCGGCTCGACTCTTATTTTTACAATGAATAAAAACAAATAACACATTTATAAATACACTTTGCGTTGAAATAATAAGAATTTTAATTTAAAACATTGCATGCGATGTGAAAAATCCGAATTTTTTTGTATATGTGTATGTGTGTGTATTTAATATCACAGGCACGTGGGTTTGGTTTAATATGGAACTCGCATAGTCGAAATGCCACGGCAATGCTATTCCCTTGCAGATACTGCTATATAGTAGTAGTAATAATAACTTTACCCAAAAATTTTTTACAATACTCACCGGCGGCGGAGTCGCGCGTGCCGAGCACCGACGATGGTCGCGGTCGCGGTCGTTCCTCCTCCAAGATCACCTCCTCTGTTTCGTGATAGAGATTGAACAGCGATGCGGCGCACTTGATGCGCGCCTTGCCTAATTGAAACGTGCTGCCGTCGATCTCCTGCTCGAGCTCGATGAGCGTCACATGCGACTGCTTCAATCGCACCCCACCAGCCCCATCAGCCGTCGCCGCCAACGATGAAGTATCCAAAATGTGCCGCTCGAAGCTATTGTTGATCTGTTAAGACAGACAAAAAAAACATTGAGTTGATAATAAATTGAATTATTAAACTAACGCAAACAAACACGAAGCGTTGATTTATGATGCCACTGTATACTAATTAAAACGAAATTTAGTTTCGGAATGGTTGTAGTATCTACATATTATTTTTGCGCGCTGCTAAAGTGACTCCGAAATGATAAATAGATGCATGTTGTTGTCACTTAACTGATACGGGATGGTTTGTCTACTACGAGCAGATGGTGCTTTCCGGCTGACAGGCGCTGATAATAAAACCTTCACAATACATTTGACGTCGTCGGCGTCGTCGTTGCATAATTACACTATACATATACATGCACAGTTACATATATACAATATATATTATAACTGATTTTCAGTTTAATTAACACAATTAGTCCGTTATGCAAATTAATGGTTTTGTTTGTTTGCGCCCGTCGACGCTTTTTTCTTCTTCTTCCTCCCCCACCATCGTCTTACTCGCAAATCCTTTAATAATGTGCGAGCGAACTTCATCGAATCCGTATAGTAGCAGCCAGCAACACTTCGTCTTAAGCGCTTAAATTTTTTTTAATGTTTATTATTACTTCGCCCGAGCACATTATCACGACGCCGGAATGCTATTTTAACAAAGCCGTTACGTTCTTTTAAATGAAAATTGATTTTAAACGAAAAAAATGTAGTATAAAGAATTACTGCGCTTTCAAGAAGTTGCAGGTATTTTTTGTTTCAAATTTTTCTTACCTACTAATAAAATTTAAAGTTTTTCATTGAAATATTATTAAATATTATCAAGATTATTAGTATATCTATAGAATTTTCAGGTTTTATTATAAAAATCTTTTTATTGTTAAGTTAAATCTATGTTAATATATGAAATTAGTACCGAAATGCGTAATAATTTTCCATTTAATTATCAAAAATGTTTTTAAGCAAAGTTTGCGTTCTATCCAGTTTACGTTTATACTTTATGAAATAATTTAATTTGGCTTTAATCTCTATAAGCAATTTAGTTTTAGAGAGAAGAGAGTGAGCGGCGGAGGCGGCTCACGGATAGTAGATAGAGAGGCGATGCGATGTGCAAAGAGATATAGAAGAAGTTTTTAATTTATTTATTCTAAAAGTGCTTTCATCATGGTAATAAAATATCGTGGATGCGTCGGGCATACGTCGACGGTGGCGCGATGTTACATTATTATGGAATCAGAGCCGAGGTTTTTTACGTGTGCGGGCGCGTGCGATATTGAAATCAAAATTGGAACGCAAAACGAATGATGGGAGAAGAAGAAAAAATATTCAATTTGCAAGTGGCGAATATCGTCTGGCAATTCTATTTCTTTTTATCTACATTTCGTCTGCATATCATTCAATGGTTGGGGCCGGCGCGCGTGACTCTAATTTTTATCTCTCAAAGATGGGATCTTTCATCTAAAGGCGGTAGCTTCTTCGTCTTCTTGCTCTGGGTGTCACAGCCAGACTATGCCTTCGATACGTGACTTCATTATTGTCACCACAGGCGTTCGTCTCTTCTCTACCACCACCATACCACACCAAGAAGAAGACACAACAAGAAGACACACACATAAGACAAAAACAATACAGCGCGCGCTCGCTTATATATATTTTTTATTCGTTTTTATTTCGTTTTATTTTTTACGGTATAAACAACGCATATAAAAAGCGGCAGCGACGCTACCTAATCAGATAAATAAATCTTAAAACGCAATTGCGCGCAATTTTTTTCTAGTTTTATGTGACAATAAAATCCGACAAAATCCCGGTTTTAGCGTTAATTCTAAAGCATGTTGACAATTTCATTTATAATAAATTAAACAGCGCAGTTGCTTTTTTGACCACTTTATGGTCGGGGCGTTAATTAAAAAAAAAACGACTGCCAACGCGTTTGTGGTGGGATGTATTCAGCAACGACGACGACATCGTAAACATTATCGTCCGCATAATCATTGCAACATTTATCGATAGTCAATTTGGTACATAATTTGCACCAAAAAGACTTCTTATCGTTATTGATAATTTAATTTATAATCAATTCGTAGTTTTTTTCAGTTTTGCTCTACTTTAAGACATCAAATAAATGATTAGTTAACGACCATAAATTATAGTAAAACCTAAGTTTATTTGGTTCGTTAGATATTTGTCCAACTTATCAATTTTTTCACTTATTCAAGATTATACAAATAGATTGGCATTTCAATCGTTCGAAGAAAAATGGTCCAGCTTTTTAGGTTTTACTGTTTGATGAAATTACTGACATCATAAACCTTTATCATCTATCGTATAATCGCAAATCACACACAAAATTTTATCAATAATCAATTTGCACACACACACAACTATAAAATTACTCACTTTCTTATTATTTAAAAACCACGTCAGATTGATGAATGGATAGGATGGTGGTGAAGTGCAATTTCCTCTCAGCGTATATCCTATTTCATACGAGTCTTTTTCGATGTGAACTATCGGCTTGGTGGTTGGCACATCTGTGAAAAAAAATCACATTTAATAATAATAATAATAATAATAGCGATTAAAACGCAATGTGGCAAAACAATTTATTAAAATCGCACATTACTACCTCTGCAACATACTACTATACGGGCGCAGCGAAATGATGTAGAAAATTAAAGTGTTAAATTTCCAGCTAATAGCCGGTTTCATAAAATGTGTGTGTGTGTTCACCGTTCGATTCGCTGGCATACACACACACATACAAAAAACCAGTATTGTGCAGTGTGTAACACAACGAACGGGCAAAAAAAGTAGGTATATATTATTATTGCCATTGCATGTACTGATGGTGCCGCGCAATAAATTATTGCACACGTTCCATACATTTTTCATAATTCCCTTTACATATACGCAAAGTTATATATTGAATAAACGCGCGCGACAGAGTTATTGCATGCCTTCGATTTTAATTTCAAACGATATACATATCGATACTATACATTATACAATATTGTGAAACGATTATTTGATTTTGATTTAGATTAATCGTACCTATTACTTTAATACTTTATAATCGCACATAAATCGGGTACGCGAATTTATGAATGTATGCAGGAATCTGATCGACAAAACGATTACAAAAATTATATATTTTGATTAAAGCTGTTCCACTCGAGTGTCTTTTCTTAGCACAAATTTTTGTGTTTGTAACCGCATTATTGACATTTTAATAAATTTTTAACAAATTTAAATCATCGTACTTTTTTTTATAATCGGGCACGAATTAAATTTGTTGATAATCTCATCGCTGCGCAAATATTTTTACATGTATTTTTATCAAAAAGCAAGCAAACACATTGTTTATTTAAAACGCTGATGAATTTTCAGCAGCAGTGAATAACAACATACTCAAAGTGGATTTTTAAATTTTAGCCCACGAAAACAAATTTCTCAGATAATATTGTTGTAATTTGCAGAAAAACAAAAAATATTTTTACATCATTTTGATTATTATTTGTCTACCTATGTATTTTTTAAGATAAAGTAATAAAGGCATCAAATTAGTATAGTAATTTTTCAGTTGAGTTCTTTCTCATCATGAAAGTAGTGTTATGCTTTCATTAAAAATATTATGTTGTTTAGCATAGCGCACCAACCAAAATCAACATAATTTTTTCCAAACAAAACACACAACAACAAAATATATATATATGCGTATTTTGCTAAAACTATATATATATATAACGCGGGTAGAGGTAACATTAATCACAAATTCGTAATAAATCATCCATGTGTGTGAGCGGTGCACATCGAGCGAAATAAATAAAATGTTAGAGAGAAATCGCATCTCTTAGTAAATAAATAGATATAGTTAATTGAATTTTTGCTCAAAAACTGAAATCCGATTTTAATTAATGGAAATGTCTATTTGCACTCGAATAAAAGATACAAAAACAAATCTAATCGAATATATTATGATTAGAAACTTCTTCTTACTACGTAATTGAACTATAAATCATGCAAATATGTAAACATTCAACGAAATTTCCAACTTGTAACAAACTTTCCAACAATTAAACGCGCCGGGTGAATTTCTACTCGAAGATAGAATATTGCGCGCGCTAATTGAATGCATGAATGATTTTATGTGTGTGTGTTTTTTTTAATAATAAAAAACATGATATACCTATAGTACAATAGGTGGAAAAGGGAGTGTAATGATTTAATAATGTTGGAAGTATTTATGGTTGCTTTTATTAAATTGTATGTGAGTTAATATGTTTTTAAGGCTTTGACAAGATAAAAAATTGGTTATATATGAGTGAGGGTGAGATATAACAAGAAGAATATGAAATATCTAATAATAGTATGAAGGTATAATCATTTGATCCCTTTCTGACAGTTTACACAATGCCCGAAGTCATTACTTTCAAAGTTAGTGTGGATATGTGACATTTCCACTACCAATATTGATATATGCCAGCTTATTACTATCAAGTCTAACATGCTTGCAAGCGAATATCTGTCTCTCTCATTTAACATACCGTATGCTGGATGATGAGATAATATATAAGGATGTTTAAGAATATACATTTTATTATTAAAAAGTGCGCCGCGCGCCCGAACAGCGAAAAAAACGATGAAGGCATCTCTTAGAGCAACATTTTCATCAATCTTTTATGTAAATCAAGTACGCTTTCTTTCTTTACAATTTTTAAATTAAAAAAAAAGATCGGGCGGGGGAATTATACTTTTGTGCGCATCTCTCGGCGAGGTGTAAATAAAGACGTTATTAAAATATTAAAGGGCAAAATATCCCAAGCAAGATTTTTAATATTATGGAATATGGAAATGGCCTTTGAACTCCGCTCATGAATATCGACCGATGTTTTTCTCTCACGAAATGGCATTATGCTTCATCATAAAGTGATCTCATCCCCCCTCGCCGGCCGCTTCGACACGTCGACAATCACAATTTATTATATTTCGTCCTTCCATCAAAATATAAATAAAAAAATGTAAATTAAATAATAATTTAACGTTGTATGTTTAATATGTAGGAGCGCGATAAGCGTGGTATAATTTATGCGCTTTAATTGAATCAGCGCATAATTTTTTACATTAGATAAACATTTGGTTAATATTTAACGATGATAAAAGTGCGGTCCATAAAGTCTCTAAGACCGTTATCCTTCTTACCTAGACGGCTAATCCATCAACCAGACGTGGTTGATTAGTTGGCCGAAGGGAGCTGTTAGGGGTTTACTACATTCTGTGTGTGTGTGTGTGTGTGTAACGGGGGGAGGATGGAAGAGTAAAGAAGAGAGAGGAGATTCAAGCATGGACCGCGATACCGTCGTCCTCCTAGATTGGCTACTATACCAGCGGATTACGTCGGATGGAAATTGTAACATATAACACTGCCACGAGCCGCACATGAAAAAACCGAGCCTGGCCTGCCTCCTCCTCGCCGGGCGGCACATAAAATGCCACGTTCGGAGGAAATTAACTCATTCAACGTCTGCTCGAGAGAAAATCTCGTGATAAGCTATACCAATCTGGATTACAGCTCACTTAGACGCGTACAACATTTTTTCTGCCTTCTTTCTGTTGTTGTTGTTTTTTTAATTTTTCGGTGGAGGCGGGGGCGGCTTTTATTATATGATTGTTTCGATTCGAAATGCTAAATAAACATTAATACAATCACGGGATGCAAATACAGCAACATATAGCTAGCTATTTAATAAACAATGATTAAATATAAATATCAATGCATTTGAATAATATTTATCTTTAATTTCATGTGACTGGAATAAAAAATAGCTTGGATTTTATCTTATATATGGAAAGTCATAATATTTGTTCGTTGCTATATTTTCAACAATATATATTTAATGAAATTCTATTAAAAATTGATAAAATTAGTGTAATTTTGATAACTTAGATAAAATTATTAATTTCTCTTTAAAATATCAGTTTTTTGATGAACTAACCGAAAATTTTGTTAAAAAAACGTTAATTTAATTACATTTAATGAAGTTTACAAAAAAATCACAAAATTTCTCATGATTTAGATAAAATTGTTAATTTCTCTTAAAAGAATCAATTTCTTGATGAACTAATACAAAATTACTTTTGAAAAACGTTAAATTTATTGGATTTAATGACATTTGTATTAAAAGTTGATAAAATTTCTAATAAATTAGATAAAATTGTTAATTTCTCTCAAAACAATTAATCTTTTGATGAACTAACACAATTTTTGTCTAAAAATTTATTAGATTTAACGACATTCCTATAGAAAATTGATTAAATTTATAATCATTTAGATAAAAAACGTAAAGTTTATTAATTTTTTCAACTGCTCTCTTTCAATTTTAACTTCATTTTGCCGTTCAGCTTTTAAGTATTATAATTACTTTTCTATAAATTAACAGAAAATATTTATCTTTAATTACAAGTTGTTGGTAGTATCAACAAGCAAAAAGTTTCTTTCTTTAAATTTTATCTTTGTTACATTTTTTAATTAATTTTCAATAAATGCATTCAAATATTATTTAGCGAGCTTGTATTTAAACCAAATAATTGAAATAGTTTTTCGTTGTTAATCAAGGATTTGTGCGAGCTGCTATATATGTATGAATAAAATAATTTCAATCAATTTAATGCATTTTATCCGCCCCCAGAATGGTTTTGTGTAAATTTATATTTTATGCTAGGGTAAGCTTCAAACTAATTAGGAGGAATCAATGGTTGGTTGATGAGTAGTAGGGAAATAGCAGCACCGGCATCATAATGCTATTAAAATATTTTGAATGTAAGCTTTTAAAGTTTTCATACAGGTCAGTGGAGAGTGGTTGGTTCAGTTTGCGTATGCTTTGAGGTTTTGCGGACGCCGTTAGAGGCCATTCGCACTGTGTGTGTGTTTGTATTACGATATTATCATGCTTTTATGGTTGAATAAACACTAGGTTTACGCCCCCCATCCCCTTAACATGTTTACATATCTCAAATGTATGGACGTGTGGTGGTGTGGTGCGGTAGCGGTAATATTCCTCCACCAACAACATGTGGCTATATGTGTGCCTACCTAAAATGTATCGCAACCAAATACTACAGTACTCTCTAATCGCTGCGACATTCGAATTAATTACCTAAAACCTAGTAAAAGCGATAATTGCGAATGAGTGAAATAACAAACAAGCAGGGTGGAAAATTGTATTTTTTGGTTGTTTTAGGGGGTGATTTCAAACATTAAAAACATTAAATATTGGATGGAAATCAGAATAATGATTTTTCTTTAATTTTTGCTATTTTCCATCAATGCAATTAAAGATTTGCAACAAATTTTTGCCAAAAAGTAAGAAGAATGCTTTCTGGTCACAATTTCAATCAATAATGATCAATTTCATTAAAATATTTGACAAAAATTGATAATAAATCAGTACGTTGCACCAAATTAAATATTAAATGTTGGGTGAAGAGAATTGTGATAATTTTTTTCTAAAAAATAAAAAGAACCTAATTTTTATCACATTTTCTTTCAATAATGATAAATGTCATTAAAAAATCTGATAAAAATTCACAAAATTAAATACTCCACCTTTCTAATCGCTACGATATTTGAATTAATTACCTAAAAGCTGGTAAACGATAATTGCCACGACTGAGTGAAATAATAAACAAGCGCGACCAAAAAGTTTGCGTTTTTTTGTTTGGGGTGATTCCAATAAATCAGTATGTTGCGCCATTGCCTCTCCTTCCGAAAATTGGGAGTTTGGAAAAAGTTAGGAAAGCGAGCCGAGCACAGCACAGTGACAAATGTTTGCCACCTGGTGAACTCGTTAAAAGCTGCTGGTGCCTTGTGCTTCCACTTCCACCCCCGAGCTCAAGATCTATGTGATTTAATCAAGAGCATGATATAGTAGTATCGTTGAACTGAGCAAAACTTTTCGACTTTGATCTAGGCCTCTACGATGATGATTTTTTATATTATTTCCTGGTGCGCATGTGGTAAAACAAAAGCCTGAAATCTCGGAATGTTACATTATTACACCACTGCCATGATTAAATTCATAAATACGTCGTCGTCGTGCGATTTATGAAAATATTACGTAATTTTTCCGTTGATGGCTTTTAATCTGATTTAACAGTGAGGGACCGTTCTGTGGTCACATATGCTCCAATTGCCCTATAACTTCTGGCTCGTTGACCGCAGCCATAAATTTATGAACACACATGCACGGCGGCAACGACGGCGGTGGTGGTGGTGGTGGTAGCGAGAAAAAAAAATTATTAATCTCAGCATTCCGCATATACGTATACTAGTATGCAGAGAGCGAGAGAATGAAATTTTCTGCCCGGATTGCATTAATCATCGGCGCGCAACGATAAAATGAAGGAAAAAAAGCGCTCGGCGAAGAAAAAAATAAAATGGGCTGGTTGGCTCGCTGGATGGTTTGCACACACACACAAGCAAAAAAAACATCGACGCTAATTTCGTGCATTCCCAAGATTATCCTCACGGCACAACGAACGACAGGTTTAAGTACGAGGAGACCCCGAAACACTTGTATGGTTAATAGAGCTGAGTGCTCTAATGCTCAAGAGGTTGGAACTTTAGTTTTAAGGAAATGCTTGTTTCCTTCGCAGCACTGTGCTGCTGGTTTCCCTCTATGTTTTTTTTAAGCTCCGGATACGCTTCTTACTTTAAATTAACTTGGACCATGTAGCATTCTTATATTATTCCACGGCGCAAATTTTCTCTTTCTGTACGTTGTTTTGTTGTTTTGTGTTGTTTTATTTCATTGCGCGCTTTATTATTTTTTCCTTTCGTCTCACTCGCGCACAGTTGAAATGAAATCGTAAAACGCACTTGTGTTGTGTTTGTTGGATTTACATCGCTTATTTATTTATTTATTTATATAAAATAATTATTGCAATTAAGTTATAATTTAAGCAAAAATTTAATCCTGTATACCTATATAGTTTAGAAATAATTAATCAGTTGTGCTTTGTATGTGCGTTAAATTACCTTCTTACGTGCGCGTACTCTATTTTTTTTCCAGCAGCTACAATTTGTTTGTTGTTGTTGTTATATTCGTTCTTTCAGCGATTTTCAGTGTAGCATAATAAAACACACTTGTGTGCAATGCCTGACTTTCATATACATATGTATATATTTTTGTATAATGTAAATTTTGTACTTTAATTAAATAAAAAAAAACACACACGCCGACGCTGCCGCCGCGCACAATTCCAACAAAAACATGTTTTTGTGATGCTGATGATGATGAACAAACACACACACAGGCACGCACAAAAAAAACAAGCTGCTTCATTTGCGTAATTATCAATTATGATAATATATAATATTAATGCGTGTTATGCGTGAAAATGTACATATGTATACTTACTGACGACATACATGTAGCCGCTTTGCGCGATGGTATAGAAGTTGGGCGCATCGGTGGACACCTCGCATTTGTAGCGCCCGGTATGCTCCGGCTGTACGTCACGAATCACCACAACATGTTGATTGGATTTCGCCAGCTGAAACACAGAATCAAATCAATCATCGTTCTTATTAACTAATAATCAATCGCATTAGCATTTCATGGTGGAGCTAATTAATTTTTTCTTTTTTGGTATTTCAGTTAGCCGTCGATAATAATAATTTTTTTTCGGCTGTGATATTGGGAATAATTAAATTTCGGTCGGTGCGTGGTGGAGTCGACGATGCCGCTGCTTCGCATAGTAATTATCAATCGTCTTACACAATTGCTGCACGCCGCGCTCACTTTTTGCAATTAGCTCTTGATAAATTTTCATTAGCGGCTTCAATATGCGAATTGATTCGCTCTCTTGCCGCATCTATCTACCAACATGCGGCAAATTATAATTAATTTATATCTGTATTAACTTTATTGTTAGTATCTTCATAGGATTCTTAAATATTCAGGTTTTGACTTCCGAATCGTATATTGAGAAGATTAAATTTGCCAATTGTACTGATATATCTTCGTAGGAATGCTTTTTACTAGAAATGCGTGACATCAGCCCTTCAGGTGAATAAAAAGGGTGTTTTAGGCATTTTCAGCGGACCTAAAATATTGAGAAGCACCGACATTCTAAGTTTGCCAATTGTACTGATATACCTTTGTAGGCATACCATTTGCAAGAAATGGAAAATTCTGCCCTTTCTGGTCAACAAAAAAAAAGGTGTTTCAGCCATTTTTAGAGAACCTAAAAAATTAGTTTTTGATGAAGACAATTTTTCTTGCATTTTTTAGCATTTTGCATCAAAGCTTTTAAAGATTTTCGTTTAAAAATTAAGAAAAACTACATTCTTGTATGTACAAAATGATAAATTTCATTAAAAAAATTGACAGAAGATCAAAGATAAATTAAATATAGCCCAAAACTTTTAATCCGCATCGCATATGCAAGAATCTTGTGCAGATACCAAAAATAAACTTACATATGTACACCTTTATAATTGGTGTCAATAAAATGCGCATACTTTTCCAGCTTTCAGGAAACGTGAGTTCGTGTGACAGGTGTAGCAAACGCGGTTAAATTTTATAAATATATAGGTATGTATCTTGCACTTTTCTATTTCCGGAAACGAGACTCATTACATATTAATGTAGATAAATTAATATTTTTTTATTCTTGCAATGATTTGTAGCCGGGTACGACGACGACGTTTTTTTTTTCACTTCGATTCCGAAGAATTTTCATTGAACATTTGTAAGTACGTCGAGATTTATTAATGCTAATTTGGCATTGAACATTAAATATGTCAAAGGTCCCCCCCAAACCGACCCAATATCGCTATATATTCATCCGTTCGAATAATGCTCGGCGGGGTGGAGAGAGGCTTACATATATATACTCTACTACACCAAAAGCATTTTCTCGATTTTCCAACCGCTAATATCACAGCTGCAGTATTACCGCGCGCCGCGCCGCTCTCGCTCATATTTCACAAGGAAATTTCATTTGCATAAAATATTTATTGCTTTGTATAATATAAATTAATATTAAAATTACATTTATAACATATATACTATACATTCTTTTTTAAATTTATAGACTCCAATTTCGTTTTATTTTCCACATTTTATTGTTTTCCTTGATCCTATCATCGTTGTACTAATTATTACTTTGCCGCGACCGAACAAACGCAAAGTATTTTTAAGGTTGCTCTATATGTGAAAAACATTTTGATAAAGAAAGAAAGAAAGCAAGAAGAAGGCATTCTGTCCAAAAATACTTTGTATTTTATTATAATAAGTAAACATTCCTTCGCTTACATATTGCCTATCTACTATACGTTCGGCAAACGATTTGTTTTTTATACTATATACGATTTCAACGCCATGAACCTGTTTACGTCTAAAATATGTGGTTGGTCCGAAAAATTTCGAGCTTTTTTACTGCATTCCCAAATTGTTTGTCTCGGAATGAATTAATTTAATCAACTCTGATTTTCGTCGGCGTGCGAGCACGTGCCTTCGTGCATTTTTCATCATCGACGTTTACTACCCCCGGCCAATTAGTGCGCTATTGTACTATATACTCACATCAACGTTGAGATCCTGATAGGGGAAGACCTGCGTGTTGGGCAGCTCCTTCGGTATGTACCTAAAAAATTCATGCTTCCCCTTGTACCACTTGACGGTGTACAGCGGCTCCGTATTGAGATCGAAGTGACAGCGCAGCGTTACCGTATCGCCGATGTTCGCCGCCTGCGGTACCACCACCGATACATCCTTTAAGGCCGCACCACCTGCAACAACAATACATAAAGAAAATGATATCAAATATGAGGGGGAGTGAGCACAGTATGGCAAGGCAAGGCTTATTTATGGTCGGCTATAAAATGCTCTTTTTTTTCGTGTGTCTTCGTGCTGTGGTGGAGGCTTTACAGCCGCACATAAATCACAGATTAGATGTCGTGCACTGTATGTTTTCACAAATAACAGATTAACATTAAATTTCATTCGGCGGTGAAACACGCACCCAGATTTCATTTTATTTCTTCTCTCGCTTTTTGTGTTTGCATTGGTAAATTTTCAGCCACTTGCCATCGTTAAAAGTGCATTACATTAAATAAAATACGTGGGCGGTCCGAAAAATGTCTAAATTTGTTTAGTGCGCCTCCAAATTATTTTTCAGCATCACAATTTTTGATGAATTTTCTTCGCGTGTGGAAATTTTTGCGACTTTCTTTCGATTTTGCTTCGATTTTGGCATTTTCCATCAAAACATTTCATGATTTTTATTAAAATTATTCAAAAATGAAGAAGAACGCAGATGCTGAAAAATAATTTGACGCTACACTAAAAAAAAGCTAGAAACTTTTCGAACGACCTACGTATATTGTATAATAAAACAACAACACAGTACAGTAGTAATATGTTTTTATCAATTTAGATTTAATAGCATTAATCTAAACGCATTCAATTTATTTTCGCGCGCTGTTTGTTTTATATACAAATCCATTATAATTCCGTACGTAAACAACAAAACGAAAAATAAAATATATATAAATGCGCCGCGTAAAATGTTTATACACACATCAGATTCGAATTTTCAGAGGCAGGGAGAGAGAGCAGCTAATGTGTCGCTTTTTGTGTGTTGTGTGTGTCGGTTTGTGTTCATCGAGCGATGGTGGCGGCCGCCCCGTTTTTATCGTAAAGGTGGCGCAAAAGACATAAAAAGTATATCTATATATATAGCAACTACACAAACCTGCAATAAAAATGAAAAACTTTTTCAAACTACATATTTTCGTTTTCGGGGTGGAAGTTTTATAGCACAACGAACTAATCGTAAGTTGCTACGGCCAAGGAATTCCTTGATAGCTTTTTCGTGATATTCTCCCTCCTCTCTAGATGATTTTCTAAAAGTTTTTTTTCCACCTCCTACACCTACCCTGACTTTATTTATTACACTAAATACTTAGCAATAAACTCACGCCACCAGCCAGCTATAATAATATAATAAAATGATTAAAATTATTTATGTTCGAAAAAACAAAAACTACATAATAGTAGTCTTTATCTCTTTCACAGCCTAATACTAAATCATTTAAGGTTTACAGAATCGATTCGATTTGATTATGGGAACATTTAAACGCTCGTTCAATAGAAAAAACATTTTAGGTTGATTGGATTTCACTTCCCCCGAAAATAAAAAAAGAAACTTTAACATTTAAACGTACTACAATTCCCATACTTCCGCTTCAGATATATGGTGCAGTACGCGGCGTGCTGAAAAGATTTCCACGATGGTAGCGTATAATTAAAAACGATGGAATTCGTTTTTTTAGTGTTGGATGTAACATGCAGCATCCGGTGGCCGGCATCCAACTTCCTAGTTTGCGCATCTGTGTGTATAAAAGGTGACTGAACTGGACGGATGACAATTTTTCGCGCGCGCGATATATTTAAAATAGACATAAGATGCGTGTGAATGAATGAATGAATGAATGTAAGTGAATGAAATCGAAGAGAGCTAAAAATAAATATAATATATATATAGAAATAGAATATCTATATAATAATTTCTGAAAAAGAGTAATTATGGTAAAAAAATATACTTATGCTGCAATCGGGTACTCGATTTGTGTGTTTGTGCGCTGCAGTAAAACGACAACCATCGTCCGGATGAATCGATCAATGCTGATGATGATAATTTAAAAGCGAATTCACATTTTATAGCGATTTTAATTGCGCTTTGTTTATTAATAATTTGTTGCTGGCGCGCGCGGACGAAAATTGTTGCCGATTAATTTTCTCGACATTCTAAAACATCAACGCGCGCGCGGGCAATTTATTATCGGTTAATATTACATTCCAATGCTATAATAATGCGCGCAACAATTTAAAAGGACATACGAGAGGAAAAAAATCATCATCATCGTGTCGTGTCGTCTTTTTGCAAGGCGACGGTGTATGTTATGTAATAATGTTATTATGCGAGGTATTTGGGCGCAAAAAAATGTGTGTGTGTAATTTGCAGCGATTACCCCCGTACACACAGCCCACGTTGCCGCCGGGAAAAAAAAAAGTTTCGGGAATGCCAATTTAAACTTTACGTTTTGTATTATCCGTCACTGCACACAATGTATTCAATTCGTTTCCATGAAAAAAAAAAGAAATAAAAAAACATTCTCTGCGTGTAAAATTTTCATGATTATTATTTTTTCCTGGTGGTGTTAACTATACATACAGTAAACTTTGCAATTTATATTTTTCCATATTCGTATATATAAAAACGCTCACTTTATTGTAATTAGCAGAAAAAAATTCGCTCGAGTATGAAAGCAAAGGCGCCGGATAAATAAAATTACCGGCTCGTTGTGTGTGCGCACCGTTTTTCTGGACTGTCGACGTATAAATATTTAAAATATACATTTTATGCCGCTGCCTCTTTCTCGCTTCATATCTGTGTGTGTTGTGCGCCGCGAAGATTTTTATTATTAAATTTTAAACAAGACGAACGTGGCGGCGCTTTACTTTAACGCAAACTTAAATATTCATTTGCGCAAAAAATTGATGTGTTAATTAAAAATTCTGAATTCAATTATAAGTAAATAAAATGTGCGTATGGCGTGCGACGCAAATAAAAAATGATATTGAATATTGCGTTGCAAAATCTGTTGTATAAAATTTTTGTGTGTTGTTGTTGTTTTTGCTGCTTGGCCGCGCTTTTTCTGCGGTTAAATCGTGAAGAATTTATCGTTCGTATGGGAGCTGAATAAAGCTATATCTATGTGTATGTACATATGCGCTGCCGTATCTCGTAGTCGACCGATATTTTTATTACACGAATTTTTCGGGGTCAATTACCGTACCAACGCGGGCGGCGGTGGTGGTGGAGAGCGAAAATTGTTTTTAAAATTTCGTTCGTCGAAGACAGAAACGTTGCACCAGCGGCAGCAGTAGCGCTAAGCGGAGAAAAATTGCCGCATGATTGGAAAATGTTATTGATTCCCATCGCTAAGTGAGAAAAAATGTATAAATCTATAAGGGCAAATGCGTTTTATGTATGTGTATGTGTGCGGGGCAAAAAGTATTGATTTGCGCCATCGGAAAATTGCCGTTCAATGTTTTTTCCGTTAACCAAATAATAGTTTAAATTAACTAGAATGTTTCATTAATTTACTTAAATTTTACTAAATAAATAACGGAACTTTAATTTATATAAAAAAAACAATTGCAACATTTTACTAAACCAATGCTGAAATTAGTCATCAATGTTTTTTCCGTTAAAAAATAGTTTAATTACTTAAATTTTGCTAAAAACTTTTTGCTAATTTTAATAATTTTTCTGTTTATTTTTAAAGTAAATAATAAATTTTTGCGGGAACGCATTTTTAGCGCATTCTCATGCATAATTATCAAAACAATAACATACAGTTTTATCAATAAATAATTTAGAAATTAAAATAATCATTTTTATTTTTTAATATAAACTTGATGAGTTTCTTTGAATGTGAGTGCGAATGAGTGAAGCTGAGCGGCAGGAAAAAGTATATAAGCGATAGAAAATGTTGATGCACAAAATTGGAATTTTAATTATCAAACGAATGCGTTGCGCGCGAATGATATTAATCTGAATGTAAATTTTCCTTCATAGAATAAAGAATTTAATAATTTTCGAATGCTGCCGCGTTGGTTGCCACCGAAAATTTCAATTCGGCTAAACCCAATTTAAATGCTAAGTAGTGATTGTCTGGTTGCGGGCACGGCGAACTAATTAATGTGTCTCTCATGCGCGCATCACACTCTCTCTTTGCGCTCGGCGAACATTTGATTATTATTAAAAACGCGACGCGTATTTTATATATTGCATATATTTTTAATTAAAAAAAGTTACATCTTATACGTATTTGAAACTATGCCAGAAATATCATAGCAAAGTATGAATGACGACGCTCCAGATGTGCATCTATAAATAATCACTTTCAGATATATGTAGTGATGCACACGCTGAAGAAAAAACGCCATGCCACGCGCGTACATTCGCTTGTGAATGGAATAGTTTAATGTAACGGAAGTTTTGCGGATTTTGCGTAATATAAATTAACTCTCTCGTAAAAGGGGGCCAGCACACATACAGCAAACATCTGTCTAACACATACGTATAATATATAAGAATCGATCTCATTTTTTTTATCCAAATGCATTTAATGCAAGCAAATCCCATTGTTGTCAACATCCAAATATAATTCGGCTGAAATTTATCGGCGGCACCCTGCATTTTATCACACAAGGCGGAAAAAACCATTAGCATATAGAAAATATGCGGCTGTGTGCGCGATAATAAATATTTATATAAACGTTGCATTAATTAAATACGTTTTCAGCGAAATTAGCGCGTAATCTTACTGCTTGCTGGCGAAAAAAAAAATCTTGTTGCGAAAATAATAATAAATGTATAATATAAAGCTCCGGCTTTTTTATACTTTGTAAGCAATTTTGATAAAGTGCTGTAATAATGTTTTGAAAGCGATTTATCAAAAGCAATTCAGAAAGTTTTTTTCCTCCCTCCTTCTACTTTACCTCACCCCCTCTATCCCACTTCTCTCTATTTATTAATATAAAAAATATCATTGTCATCATCGATGAGAGAGGAAATTTATTGCTGCTTAATGCAATCTGGATCTAATTTATTAAATAGTCTTTTTTATCTAATAATACTTTAATTTAAGTTTGTGGCATGAATTTTAATAAGCTGAGTTATTTTGTAAATATAATATCTTCATTTTTTTATCTATTTTTTGCTTATTAGACGTTGAAAAAGTTGTTTACATCAATTTCCGGCATTAAAACAGCAAATTTCCATAAAAAAGTAGGTGACAATTCGGAAAAACTGCATTTTTCACTATAAAATCGGCCATAACTTTTTTTCTATGCGAGATACGAACCTGCAGTTCACGCCTTTCGTCTTAGAATGCAAAAACACCCCTTAGTACAAAGTTTGATCGAAATCGATATGAGATCGGAGTGATTGAAACGATTTTCTTCCTTATTGTAAAAGTAAATCGTTCCTCGTGATGTGACACGCGATACGATACGTTTGCATCGTCGCATTATTGAGTAAGAATATACTTACTCGATGGTCGTATCAAATTGGCCAGTTGACGTGTCAAATTTTGACACGTTAACTCACCAATTTGATACTACGATGTTAATGAATTGAATCACAGTCACGAGTCGCTCATGAGATTACGACAGTGTGCACCAAGTAGTAGACAGTAATGACATTTATTTATAACTTTATAAAACAAAATAAACAAAATAGTTTCGTTATTAATAATATAAATGTAATTTATT
>JARJDW010006592.1:0-51587 GCA_030264715.1 Adinopsis sp. GC000173 | reverse complement strand
GTATGTATATACAGTGATAATTTTAATCATTAAGATATTTGATACTTCAAAGCATTTAAGGTTCAGAATCGCTTGTGTTTTATAAAAAGTGTCTCTTACAGCGTGGACGGCATAGTACCTATAAATATTTCAGTGTATTATTATGACCTAAAAAGTGTTAAATTTCAATAAATAAATAGAAACATTTTACTACAAGTAGATATTACCGTACTTAAATATTTAGTTAGATACAATATCATAAATATTACATAAACAATGACAAATAAAAAAATGGAAATGAAATGAAATGAAATGAAACGAAAAAGTACAGATAGGTAGACAGGACTGTAATTAATAAAGTGAGAATACAAAAAAAAACTTTTTTTTCCAACTTTGTAATCCATTAAAATTTGTATTGCATGGTTTCGTTCACATACTTAGGAAAATATCGCACGTTCTTTTCGTGTTATATAAAAGTTTTCCGATAATTTCAGGAAAAATTTACTTAACCAACCAGAAAGTCCAACATTTGTTTTAAACTGGAAAAGGTGGTGCGGCGCGAAATGAATCGGTAGAAGTTATTGAGCAGCAGCAGCAGAGAAAAAAAAGTTTTCATTCTTTTGTATATGTCTACTTGTATGTGCGTATTAATCGACAAAGAAGCGCTAATTAAACATTAATGCTATGCATAATGTATGTATGAAATGTGAAGATAAAGTACATATTAGCTTAGGTTCGGTTTTAGTTACCTTATTTCAGCGAGTGCAAATTACGAATTTCGCAAGGAAAGCCCAAGATTTATGGAATAATTTGTAACATGAAAATTGTTACTTATAACACAGGTAGATTTATTTTAATTTTCCAACCGATGTGTATATTATTATTGTAACCCAGAAGTAGGAAAATTTAAATGTCAAATAAAATTGGTTTTATTCGCAGACGGGAAACAAGAAAATAATGCATTGTGTGTTTTTTAATATAAACGTACATATGTTCTTTTGTATATTACATTTTCAGTTATGTTATATAAAGATTAATATCAAATTGCACATACACTAAAGAAAACACAACATTTATTAATTTTGATAATGTTATGTAATGTATGAAAATGTGTAGAGGCAGCTGCAAATTTGCCAGCTAATAAAAATAGTAATTAATTGTCTATGCCTTACATTATTCCACTCTAATTTCTCTAATGTTGCATAAAAGAACTACTCGTAATTAATAATCTTTAACACGAGTACGAGTAGATCATATCAATTAATTATAATAATATATGATGTATACATATATACAATTTGTATCGTTTATACACTAACAGTAGCAGTTTGTAATAAGGAAACAGATCAAAGATATTACAAGTTGGCAAAATTTTATCGAGTTAAGCTTTCAATTGGAATTTCAGGAAACGCGGCAATGCGAATCGAGTATGTTTTTGAATATAAACTTGACGATTTCAATGAATTTTTGTCTTGTATTGTTCTTCTATGTATGTAAGTATGTATTACATACCATACCACTATCTATCTATATTCTATCGTATATATTGTATAATAGTATTGTGTGAAAAGGATTTTATTAGATTGTTACATCTATTGCGCAATTTTGAAAAGCACATAAATTAATTTGGCTTTAGCGCACGTTTATACACAGTTAATTGTGAGAATAGGTAACGATAATACCTAAAGTATTAACCTTTTCGGAAGCGTAATCTCTGTGGTTTAATAAGCAGATTTTGTTAGTGTGTGCAGCATTTTGGTAAAAATCCATTTGTTTCATATTGTAAAATACTCCTAATCATTTATTGCTTTTGAATGCGAAACACGCATTCGCGCTGGCTTTTAATTTGTCGGGTAAAAATTTGTTGTCGGCAAAGTGAGGCGGCGGGCGGATAAAATAACTTTTCTAACCTGCAGTTTTGTAATTATTTTTCCGCTGGGATGTTAAAAGTATGAATAACTTCTAAATATGCTCTCCTGCTGTTTGCCATTATAAAGGAGGAAATTTTGCCACTGAGTGGCTTTAGTTGAAAGTGTAACGTGCTTTATGCAAACACACTGCCTGTTTAAAAGCTTAGAAGCGTTGACGAAAAATAAAACCTGTAGGAGAGTAAATAAAATTATTCGGTTTTTATTTCCTTTACTTAAAATATTATCAGTTTTATGTTATAAACCGAAAAATATGTACAGCATATATGCTATATATACATATATACATATATACAGGTATTCGTATGTGTGAAATGTTTGCACGATACCGTTTCGGGGTCGGTTAATTACGTTTATTGGCAAAGGCTTATTTACGATAATCGCTGTTTAAAATTAAAGTTAATCGAAATGAAGTTAATATAATTTAATGTCGATAAGCTGATTTCGTGAAATTTACTTGTAACACACAAAAACGACGCTACCTGAAATCAATAACATATTAAAAGCAATAAAAGCAATTAATACTTATAATTACATTTGCCCTATTATTGGGATTTAATTTTACATTTGATAATTGAAAAAGTTTCATTCGGGGATTAATAAATGTCTGAACATTTTTTTAAATATTGCGTAAGTACCTATACCTTTGTGATATTGATTTTGTATGATTAAACATCGAAATTTATGTATAAGTAACCTTAAAGGTGACAACCTTTGAGCTAAGCAAATATATGAAATTTAATAATAGAATAATTATTGCGCACGTTCTCGAATTACAAATACAACGAAAAAAGAAACTAAACCAATATTCAATTTCTTTTTTAACAATATATACGAAATTTTACGTTTATTATTCTTGGATTTATTTACATTGTTATTCTTTGGTAGAATACATACTTGATTTGGAGCATTTCAGCAACACATAATAGCGCTAAATTTATATTTATTTTCGTATTACCTTTAATATTTATGATACCATTCATAACAAATAATAAGCAAAGGAAAATCTACTTTAATAATTTTGCTGAACATATTTAGGTATAATAGTTAAATGTAAGTTTTGCGTTACTTAAACGAACACCTACATACCTACTTTTATTATACAATATCATTGTACAAACATATTCATTCCTACGTATTAGTTACTTATATTGTATAATATTTGCTAGGAAAAATATGCAAAGTGTTTTTTACATCTCGTTTTTGCATGTTTTAAAATGAAGCAGTAGAAAAAACAAAAAAATTAAAACTCGGAAATGCAAATAAAATATTATGTTCGTATATGATCATCAAATTTTTGCATGTAGACTTATTTACATATTTTCCAGTATATAATGAAATAATATGTTTTGCTTAGGATGCAAAAATATTTTGTTTTAAATTAGTAGTTTATTTTCATTAAAAACATTTTTATATTTAAATTATTTTGCCTCGGGCCGTACACGTAACAGTACAGTAACGTTAATGAAAACTAAATTTGTTTATAAACTTGATATATGGTAAAAAATATCTACTGCATTATAATATATGCCAATGGTATATAATAGATAAACAATAAAAATGTTTTAATAATTTCAGTAGCTTTCATATCGTTGCCGCGGAGAATGTTAAACAGCTTTGATAAAAAACATATTAATTATGAAATTTGTTTATAAAGTTTATATAAAAAATATCTTTTGCAATATAATATATGTCAACATATACAATGGATATGCCTGATTTAAAAGGTATAGCGAAAAATAATAAAAATGTTTTAATAATTTCAGTAGCTTTCCTATCGTTCCCGCGGAGAATGTTAAACAGCTTTGATAAAAAACAAGTTAATTATGAAATTTGTTTATAAAGTTTATATATAAAAAATATCTACTGCATTGTAATATATGCCAATACATAGATATACATGATTTTAAACGTAGCGGAGAACAATAAAAATGTTCCAATAATTTTAGCAGCTTTCATATTCTTATCAAGAATGTTAAACAGCTTTCATAAAAAACATGTTAATTATGAAATTTGTTTATAAAGTTTATATAAAAATATCTACTGCATTATATTTTATACCAATACATAGATATACATGATTTTAAACCTACCGGAAAACAATAAAAATGTTTTAATAATTTCAGCAGCTTTCATATCGTTACCAAGAATGTTAAACAGGTTTGATAAAAACAAGTTAATTATGAAATTTGTTTATCAAGTTATATAAAAAATATCTATTGCATTAAAATATATGTTAGTATATACAATAGATGTACCTAATTTTAGCACCTAGCGGAAAACAATAAAAATGTTTTAATAATTTTTTCAGTAGCTTTCATATCGTTACCGCGGAGAATGTTAAACCGCTTTGATAAAAAACAAGTTAATTATGAAATTTGTTTATAAAGTTTATATAAAAAATATCTAATGCATTATAATATATGCCAATATATACAATAGATATACCTGATTTTAAACGAAGCGGAAAACAATAAAAAATGTTTCATATCGTTACCGAGAATGTTAAACAGCTTTGATAAAAAACATGTTAATTATGAAATATGTGATAATGTTTAATGGCACGTTACGGTTTTAGTTTATTAGATTTTTCCGTACAGTCTACTTTATGACATTTTCACACACATTTATCGGTTGGAAATTTACCGTAAAACAACAAATTTATATGATGGAAAACCATAAAGGCTGCGTGATAGCTAATTGGCAGATGCTTAAACTTTATTATTTTAATTGAGTAGAAATAATTTTATTTGCCTTATTCAGCAATTAGAAATATATAGTAGAGTAGGTATAGAGTAAATAACGTTCCAATTATTTTAAATAATGCAAGCAAACAGTATTTCATCGAATTAAAAAAGTATGTGTGCACTTGTTTCCGGTGAGTAAAATAATGGAAAATGTTGTTAAAACGCCAACGTTTTATAAAACGTTAAAAACAAATCTTCGATTGAGCTAAAAGCAATCTACAAAAGTAGTTTTCAAATTGTGCGCTCGCACATAAAGAACACTATGATGTCGGATGTTAGCATTATGATAATAGCGTTAAAATCACAGGCGAAATTTCGAGTGAAAACATATTTCGCATTGTGGCGCAGCAGCATCTATTTGAATAAATATCGTAATTGTTTATTTTTCGCAATTAACTACCGCCTTAGCGTTCATGTTCATGTAAATTCTATATAAAAAATACACCTATAATTTACATTAATTGCCTTTAATCCAAACATTAAATGTAGTTTATTTTCAAGAATTGTTTACTTGATACGTTACGTTCTCGAACAATTTATATATTTGTGTATAAGCTTCTTTAAACATTTACTGGTGCCTATTGATTGACAGTTAAAATCCGATACACTTCCTTTTTTATTTAGACGTAAAACTAGTTTTATTGGCTATCGAAAATTGATTGTTTAACATAGACGATGATAAACAATTCATGGAAAATTGCATAAAATTAAATTTCGAAATCAATAAATAATTATTTTGTTTATTGTTATCGTTGATTGTTAGTGTAATAAGCATTTGATGCGGAATTGCGGTGCGTATTATAATAAATAAACCGTTTTGTTATTGTAAATTCGCATTTCGGTAGAAAGAAATATTAATTGTTCAGTTAAATTACGCTCGTTTACGCAACCATAAATAAAATGTTTTATTTGTTAAACAATATGGAAGTAAGTGGGTACGTATATTTGAATGTAATTATTTTCGCAAACATTTGCGAAAACCAAATTCTTAATAAAACAATAGTTACGTACACATATAAATTGTGCATGATCCACACAGATAGAAAATTCAATTTCCTGTAACGTACTGAAAATTTTCAACCACTGTAAAGCTCTGAATTTATTATAGAATATTATTGTAAACTAAATGTTAAAACGCGCAAAGTTTCAAACAAATAATTATTTTTTATGCGCGCACTTCATTCAAAATAGAAATGAATTTTGTTTACGAAAGCAGCAGCGAGTTTGCAGTTAAATAAGTGAATAGAATAATATTTTGCATAACTAGCTGCGAATCGGATAGTAGTTAAATATAAAATTCAGGATTTACGATGATTTTCCGTAAGTGACGAGCGTTATTTCTGCTTTAAAATTTATATTTCGAAATTTGAATGTAAAAATAGAGTGTAAAGTATAAGGAAACTTTACACAGAGTTTTATGTTTGAATTTAAAAAACAAATACAAATTTGGTACGTACGAAAAAAACTGTTGGTTTTAGTTAATTTATACAATAACGAAAATCAATATTATGTATTTAATAATTTATAATTTTAGTGTAACAGGGTTTAATTATTAAATAATTAGAATAATGTAATTAAGAAAAGCGTGCGATCTAATCTGTAAGCAAATTAATTAATAAAAAATGTATTGTAAAAAGCGCAAAAATTGCTTAATGATTGACTTTTAAGATGATTAAATTATGCAATGTAATTAAAACCTCGTGGTTTTAATATCAATTTTCCATGAATTTTTCGCAAGGTGGAAATTCTAACTGACAACGTATAGATGGATGAAAGGAAGAGCGGAGAAGCACCGTAAGGAGAAGAGAAAAAAAAAAGGTTCCGCACTTAATTGTGATTTGTGTGCGTGTTTGAAGCCTGGCGCTCACAATTTCGTTGTAATGAATATCCCGTAACATTGTAAAAGCGCCGCCCCCGATCTCCAACCAAACAGCCTCGAAATGTCATTTCCTCGCACCCTTAAAACTGGGTCGAATGTGACTGATCAATAGACACACGGTCCGAATGAGGTGGTACCCCTTTTCATCCAATTTGCATTTCGCCGCACATTCGCATCATGCCGATGCGAAAAATTTTTAATGCCGCCGCCGCTACCGCTTGCCTTTGATTCCCATCCGGCACAAAAGAGTAAATCGCACCGCCGTCGTCGTTGTCCTCCATTCTTCGGTTGGATGTGGATGTGGATGTGTCTGTGCACACCTCGTTACTTCTCGAAAATGTATTATACCATGTTTGTTTAACACTTGACGGAGAAAATACGTGCTTAAATAACGTAGGTCAACATTTCACACCTCATTATACGTTACACATTCAATAATCTATGTGCGATTGCCTGTTAACTATTTATTGCCGCATTTTTGATCCAATTAATTTGTTCAATGAGATTTTAATCATATTCGAAACGTTCTTTGTTTGTTTAATCGAAATATACAATAGCTTAATTTGCGACGTTTATTAATAATATTTTAAACATTATGTCACGTTCGCGGTATCAATCAATCATGTTCATAAATTCAGATCCCTTTTTTTATTTGCATTTCATTAAATCGCTACGCATTTATATTTATTTATTTCATTTCAAATCATCCAATTAATACACAACAATAAAAAATTATTAATAGATAATAATTCGATCAAAGAGCCTAATAAAATTAATAATATTATCAAATATAATATTATTGAAATGTTCATTTATTTGAAATAATGTTAATTTTATTCGGATATTGGGCAATTGAATTTGAAATCATTGAAATTTTACACACCTACACTACAATTTTCAATTCTATTTTAATCACAATTAATTTATTATCAATGATGTTGTTATTACGAACAGATAAAGCATTGTTTAATGCAAATAATTATTAATAATTTATGAAATTTTAGTTTCGTGTGTGTGTGGGCGACAACTACTTTATAATTATGAATAAGAGCAGGTTGCGATTAAAATTTTATGCTGGAAACACTTTGTAAGCCAACAAACATTTACATTTACTGCACTGCTTCAAAGTTAAGCTTATTTTAAATTAATTTATTTATAATGCGTGGCGAGCATAACATTTTATTTGTAACCTACACTTTATTCATTTTTAATGTCTTACGGCGAATTATGATTTTAAAATCTGGCAAAAATTAATGATATAGGGATAATATTTTGATCTGAGTGAATTGTTTTGTTATTAGCAAATATTTTCATCAAAATCAATAATGTTAATTGATAGGGCATTAAGGCGTTCATTCCGCAAATTGTTTTATTTTAATTCGTTAAATTTAATAAAATAATTATGGCTACATTAACAGAGAGCATTGATTGAATTTAAATGAAATGATAGGACGTTTGAGATTCAAAGCATGATTTCGGTTTTTTGCCAAAAGTTCTGCGAAATAAATGGAGTATGCCGTAAGAATTATTTAATTTCGCTAACATACAATTTGTTTTGTTTTGTTATCTAGTAATTTTGCGTCTGAAATTTATTGAATATGAACGATATAGTAACTATAATTACATGACGAAGAAGAAGCTGTATCTGAAGAAGCAATTTTAGTATCTTAAAAGCTATTTTCTTAGCGTCTTGTTTATTATAGTAATTATTCGTATCGATTTTCTTAATTTACATTTACGTCATCAGGTTCTAAGAAAATTAAAACTGCTAGAAAATCAACTTTGGATATTCCGCTTTATGAATAAATGTATACATATATACTTAAACTGATGTTTAAGAGTGCATATTAAGAAAATCAAAATTAGATTTATGCAATTTGTCATTGTTGTGGAAACTAACACTTGATAATTATGATGTTGTGAAATGTAATTTTACAAAGAACTTTGTATTGATGAGGGTGATTCACTGGGGAATTTATAACGTGGCAGAATTCAGAAATTTAATAAAGTTGATGATATTCACGTAGGTGTGATAATCCAGAGGCGCAATTTAGATTTTTCATATTTAATTAAATTTTGCCGTATAAATAAATGCAAACAATACAAATGCGACACACAAAAATATGTTGTTACAAATTGGAATTTTATTATTATAAATCAGTTCACTAAGAAGCACTCACATCAGTAATATTTCCGCAAATTTAAAGATTTTTTATAATTCGAGTATGTATAACAAAATGTCAGTTCGTGTTTATAAATATATGTATACTTTAATGTAAATATTTTCTACACAAATGCATTTGAAAAAAGGGTAAACATTTGATCAATGTCAAACAAATAGTGCAACTCACTTTCCTTTCTTGTTGATCTTGAATTTTATATTATAAATTCAGGACTTGGAATTATTAATTCAGAAAAATTGATATGTGAAATGAAAATAAAGTTGAATGTGTAGAGAGTAAGATAAATAATTAATTGTATTGATTCATCCTTAAAACCTTGAAAATTAAGGCTGTTTTATTAGACGCATGTAAAAACCAATAAAGTTAAATGAAGTTGGTTTTACGTAAAAATCAATGCTGGTAAAAATATAAAACAAAACCGCACACACACACACACACACACAGCACTCATTTAATTGTCTGTGATATTAAAATGCGTAATAAATTTTAATATTTTTACATAAATAAATTAAATTAAAAACAAGAGGAAAATTTCACGGCTTCTATAAATAATACAACAACAAAATCAATGCTGTGTGAACGTATATAGCGCAAAAAATAGTGTTAAATCAATAAACATATTTTTGTAATAAACCATATACGAATATACGAATATATAATACGAATATACGCGATATGTTCGTGTTTTTGTGAAAACACTATAAATTAATATATATTGAAATTGATTAATTAATAAAAATGCGTATATAAAACGCGCACAATATATTGGAAAATTCATAAATTTTATAACGAACCTTGCACATAACAATGATTTATGGCTGATGATATTTTAACACATAAAATTGGAGACATTTCAATATTTTCTGAAAATCCATTATCATCAACGAAATTATGATTAATTAACCCATTAAATACGCGCCGAATACAATTAGATTTAATATAATAAATTAATAAACAAATCTTCATTATGCGAATTATTTCGATTTTTAATTGCGGCAAAATTAACACGCTATAATTAATTATTAGAAGTAGCAGTAGCAGCAGCAGCAGCAGCAGCAGCATTGACGACTCAAGTTTGTACAGTATATATAGATATAGACGTATACGAGTAATAAAATTATCAGCAAACGTTATTTTTCTCTCTAAATTTTAATGGCAGCATGTTAAAAACGTTGTCAGGTTTTTCATGTCTAAGAAATGCTCCTTGAAGGCTCTGCTGGGAATCGCTTTTGGTTGAATTGGGAAATTGTTTTTCTTGCAGCGCGCTAAAAATAGTGTATTTTTAACGAGCTTTTCATTTTTTAAAGTCGCTGCAAATCAAAATTGAATACTAATTTTTTGCGTATCACGATTAAGAGTGCTCGTGCTTGTGTTGTTGCAGGAGTGAATTTATGCGGCTGCTGGTAAAGCGCTCGCAAATAAATAAAATGCGACAATGTATTTGTTTAGCACAAATATTTCTAGTTTTACTGCGAGGGAGAACACGCTTGTTGAAAAGAATGCACATTTGATCAAAGTCTTATGTGTTCGATATATAGTATTCAAAGAAACAATGCAGACTTATATTCTTCGAAACTATATTTTTCAGGCATAAAATTTATGTTGTAGCAATGCAGCGTTGCAAGCAAGTTTTATCAATAATATACGAATTATTTTTTTTTAATTCATTAATCTGTACAAGACACATTTTTTAGTCTTTTTATATTATTACGTTTAATTATAGACATAGACGTATTTAAATTGAAATACAGGCTTGAGTTTTCCGGGTATTTTCAATCATTATCTCAAAATTAAATAAAAACAAACTACAATTACGCTTCTAGATTGTTAAATTATTAAGTCGTTAAATGAGAATGACAAGTAAATTTTATAAGCACTTTGATGTCCAATAGAATAAATCGTATATTTCCATAAAAAGTAAGACTGTTAAATTTCCCATCTTTTGTCGATTTTTTTTAAATTCATTAATCTGCACAAGAAGCATTGTTTAGCTTTTTCATATTATTACGTATAATTATAGACATAGACATATTCGAATCGAAATACAGCTTTTTTTCAATCACCATCTCAAAGTAAAATAAAAACAAAAAAATAAGGCAACAAAGCAAACTACAATTGTGCTTTTAGGATGTTAAATTTTTAAGTCGGTAAATAGGAATGACAAATAAATTTCATAAACACTTCGATACACGGAATAGAATAAATCGTGTATTAAGCAAACTTTATAAAGTAAAACTGTTCAATTTTCCATCTTTTGTCGATTTTAGGATGACGCTCATAATTGAATAAAGTCATACAGATACCGAAGTTAACTCAAACTGATCCTAATATACCGAACAAAATTCATTCAAATAGCTCGAATATCGTATGTATACAGAGGTTAGACTCTATATACGTATAAAATAAGAATATATATAAAATTACCTATTTTTAAAACATTGGGCAGGTATAGGTGCCATGTCCAGACGACATTGTACTATGATTTTAGTCCGCTGTAAATTGTAACCGATTTCGGAATCCAGTAGAGCCTCGATTATTCGAACCTTCCATAACTGCCACCTCTAACAACACTTTGATATACCGAATCGTATATTAAGCAAACCGTTCCCATATGAAATAAAATTGTTCAATTTTCCATCTTTTGTCGATTTTAGGGTGACGCTCATAATTGAATGAAGTCACACACATACCGAAGTTAACTCAAACAGATCCTAATATACCAAACAAAATTCATTCAGATAGCTCGAATACCATATACACATCAGGTTTGACAGTATAGAAAATAAGAATATATATAAAATTACCTAGTTTTAAAACATTCGGCAGGTATAGGTGCTATGTCCAGACGACATTGTACTATGATTTTATTCCGCTGTAGATTCTAACCGATTTCCGAATTCAGTAGAGCCTCGGTTATTCGAACCTTCCATAACTGCCACATCTATTAACACTTTGATATACCGAATAGAATAAATCGTATATTAAACAATCATTTTCCATAAGAAGTAACACTGTTCAATTTTCCATCTTTTATCAATTTTAGGATGACGCACATTAATGAATTAAGTCATATGTATACTAAAGTTAATTCAAACAGATTCTAATATACCGAACAAAATTCATTCAAATAGCTCGAATACCATATACACTCCACTGTATATAAAACAAGAATACATATAAAATTACTCACTCTTAAAACATTCGGCATGTCCAGACGACATTATTCTATAATTTTAGTCCGCTGTAGATTCTAACCGATTTCGGAATCCAGTAGAGCTTCAATTATGTGAACCTTCCATAACTGCCACCTCTAATACCAGAATCACCGCCACTATAACATTGAAGCATATCCAAGCCATCCGGACTTGTAAATCTTTACTTTCATAACTTACTACTACGGTGCTTCTTACCTTTTTTCTACGTATTAATATGTTTTTCTTAGTCACAATCAACCGACAAGTTTTCATGCTAAGATGTGCTACCTCACCAAATATGGTTTATACATTTAACTACAAAATATTTAGCATGCTGCAGCACGACTCGCTAGCAAATCTTATAGAATTTATCGGTTTCGGAAGGTTACTCTGCAAACTTCAAATAAAATTGCATTATTACATTAGAAAATTGAAGATGGCAACCTAAATCTATCAAAATTTTAAATTAAATATTTTTTATTTTCTAGTAGTAATTCTTAAAGCAAGATAAACTATTAAAAGCACAATATACCAACCATTATTGTAAATTAATAACAGTGAATATTGTACATTTAAACATAAAATTATAGTTTCTTGCATAACAATTTTACAACCATATTCTATATTCCTCGCTTAATGCTAAATTCTCTTAGCGACACAGTCGTTGGAAAGTAACTCGATCGTAAAGTCCGAAGCACGATGATAAAAAATCTGTAGGTGCTTACCATACTTTATGAAATTTCTTTTTTAAATAAAACGCTATTTATGGAAATTACATATAACATAGGTAATCAAGAACTAATGCTTTAAAAAATATAAAATTTAAATATTGAAATCATTAGGAATATCCATTTGATGGCTTTAGATTTTGTTATAAATTTAAATAAGATAAATGCATAAACAAAAACTTTATGATATTTTGATGTGGTAGCAAAAAATCATCCAAAGCAAATAATGATAGATGCAGCGCTGCATTAATGCCTTCAAATATTCCTTTGAAATGGAATTTTGTAGCGAATCATTGCACAAATTCCTAACCAACCAATATAATTATTTAATAGATAGGTATGTATAACAATCATATCATTGGTAATTAAATTGGTAGTAGCTCATTGCTTCATCGCTCTTTAAATATTTATACATTGCCAATGTAAAATTTAGGCATAATCTAATATTTTCTAACATTTAATAACGGTATCGATTCGTACTCGTGCTGAATTTTTAATGATTCCGGCAAAGAGTTGAAGGATTAACTTATTTTATCGTTTGTTTTACAAAAGAGATTAATGAGGTGACCCGATTAAAGCGACTCTCTGTTTGGTCACCAAAAAAAAAGATTATACTCGCGGCCTGTGTGTGTAATTATGTCATGTCAAATTGTTAAATGAAAATTACGGTGAGTTAATTCAATTTTAAATTTATTCAGTATGCGAAAAAACGTGTCCGTAATGGAATTTTTAGTTTTTTTCCCAACGTAATCAGATTATGTATTTAATTTATTGATATAGAAATTGAATTTTAAGCGGTGTTTTATTAAATTTTATAGAAAAAAAAAATGATCGACGAGATTTTTTTGTTCTAGTTGCTCCGAGTGTAGTGTATTGATTTATCTAATCGTGTGTCAATTGGAATTATTCACTAATTGAACGTCAATTTATTATTTGTAACAAATTATGAATGTGTTGAGTTATAACAATTACAAATAACTCAATCATTCGAATATTCTCATAATCCAAAAACCATTAATCATTTGCAGATATTATGAAAACAAGAAATGTGAAGAAAAGCGAAACTTGCCAGCCATTTTAAAGAATCATTTATTACGGCTCGCATAAATTAATCATGGGAAAAACTATCCTTTCGTATAATTAACGCATGGAATGGCCATTGTAAATTTTAAATATTATAAGTATATATATATAAAATGATTTATAAAATAAAAGAAGCCACCAACGAATAGTTCTGGCAATAATTGCAAGCTAGCTTTGGCGTTACTTTTGAGAAAACGTATAATTTGAACAAAATTAGCAGCGATACTAACCTAAAATCCAAATTTCATTTCAATCAGCTAAAAAAATGTAAACTAGTTGATTTAGTATGTATTAAAATATTAGTTATTGAAATATATCTTCTATACTTATAATTGGGCACAGATGCAAGAAAAGATTGAAACTTGCCAGCCATTTTAAAGCATCATTTATTACGGCTCGCATAAATTAATCATGGGAAAAACTATCCTTTCGTATAATTAACGTATGAAATGGCCATTGTAAATTTTAAATAATATAAATATATTTAAAATGGTTTATAAAATAAAAGAAGTCAGTCACCAAACAATAAATGTTTCATTTGAAACTAGTAAAACATTTTAGTTTCTATTAAAATAACAAAAATATAACAATGAATTATTAATAATAGTATTTAAAAGCTTTTTTCACATACCGAACAAATGCAATTTATAAAGTTTCGCATTACAATTTATACATTTATGTTCCATTAAATTAATTAAAATGTAACTTAATATAAACTAAAGTAAATTAAATGATTAATTGAAAGTAATGTTTTTTAATGAAAGAAAGTAATTAATCTTTTAGTTTGGAAAAGTTTGCGGAAAAACCTTAAAAACTTTTGTCTTTATTTCTATTATGCCCTATACTATACATAGTACTTATACACCGACAGAAAAAAAAGTTGGGCTAAGCGGAAACATGCTGGAAAAACACATGTAAATAAAAGTTGCAGGTGAATTTATTTATTTTTACAAGTTAAATCGCTTTTGACGTTTGACATTCGTTTTTTAGCGAAATTGCTTTACAAATACGCGCTGGTATAGGGCAGAAAGAAAGACGAGAGGAGAAGAGAAAAAAAAGAGGCGAATTGTTAGCTCACCTAAAAGGTGTATCTCGCAAGAAAAATGTGTCGTTTGTCGAGCGACAACCTGATAAATGATGTAATGATAAATAGTACATTTTTGCCGCTTTATCAAATAGAAAAAAAGCTTTTTATGGGACCATCAAAATCACGACAAACTGCTTCTGTCAAATAATAGAGCATTTTGTATAAATCTTTTTCTGTTGTTCGCACATATTTTTTTATCAAAACTTATTTTAACAACAACAACTTTTATGTCAGCGCTATTTATAATGCTAAAATGCTATAATTTTTAACATTAATGCCACTTTTACAATTCAATTCTGAAAGCGTACTTTTTTTTCTCTCACAGTCACAACGAATAACTTTATATATAAGCTAATTTATTTCCTGATTTATCGTCACTTTAATTACAGTTTGAATTACACATTCGAATGATAATGAAAAAAGTAAAGGCGCTTTATGAGGTCATCAAATCCATTTTAAGTGTGTTGTATAAATCTTTGTTTATATGTGCAACATTTATCTGGTAGTGGAGGAACGAGTGGGTGTAACTTTCCGTTCAGTTTGTATTTGGGTAATATACAGGAATTATGGTCTTAGGTTAATTGTGTTCTCAAGTTGTGTAATTAACTAAAAGTGTATCCATCTTGCAATATTGATTTAATCTTGCCGCTATCAAAGCGCTATTGAATGCAGCGAAAAAGCAGAAATTATCTATGCAGCTTTAAGCGTTGCGAAGATAAGGTGTCGCATTACTTGTTAGTCGGGCTGTTAGTCGAACGTCGAAAAAAAAATGGATGATGTGATATAGTTGAGTAACTAAATATAGCAAATTTATGATTTACTATCGCAACATAATTTGCAGAAAATTAGGTGCGCGTTTTGATAAAATTGAATTGATCGTTAGCCTACTGAAAATGTCAGATTACAAATTATTTAAAAGTTAACCGATTTTCATAATGTACGTATACTCTCCCTTTTTTCATAATCTATTATTTTCATTTTTTAGATTATTCGATATATTAACAGTCCAATTAAGTCCAAAATAAAATTGTCAATCATTGTAAATAAATTTAACATTTTATTCGCATGAATTTATTCTCGGCAAAAAGTATAAGCTGCAAATTAAATACCTATATGTTACTAGCTTAAAATAGAAACTTTCATTTAATCGAAATGAAAACTACGAAATGAATCCAATTTGTCAATTATTGTAAATAAATGTACCATTTTAGTCGCATGAATTTATTATCGACATAAAGTGTAAGCTGCAAATTAAATAATGTTGCCAGCTTAAAATAGAAACATTCATTTAATCGAAATGAAAACTACGTAATAATGTCATATTTAATTAATATTAGCAATTTGTTCAAATTTTCAAACATAAAAGTATATCGTCTATGTTAAAATAGGAAACATAAAAGTGTAAAATATTAGTGTACAAATATAATTTGCACAAAATTAGGTATAAGTACGTGACTTAAACGTAACATTGCTGAAAATGCTAGATTATAAATTATTTAAAACTTAAAAGCTTTTCATATATTCTCTGTTTTTATTTCAAGTTATTCTACTTATTGTTTTCTTATTAATCATTCTACCAACATGTTAATAGCATTCAATTTATACTTTGGCGTTGCTATTGAGGTAAACTATAATTTGAACAAAATCAGCATCGATACTATCCTAAAATCAAAACTTTATTTCAATCAACTAATAAATGCGTTAATGTAAACTAGTTGATTTAGTATTAAAATATTAGTTATCGAAATATATCTTCTATACTTATAACTGGGCACAGAAACAAGAAAAGATTGAAATGCGCATAAAAAATACCAAAAAATTATCTATTATTTTTTATGAGCTTTAGAAAAATTTTCGTTTGTCTGTATTATATGAAGATATATTCAATATTAAACTAATTCCCTGCATAAAAACATACTTAGCGTGTAAATAGAAAGCAATTTTCTATTGTATTTTACTATTACGAACAGAATGTAAGGTGAATGAAATTTCGTTTACAAAACATTTTCCGTATTTCTTGTGAATAAACTCCTAATTTTAATCTAATTTACATTTTGTAATCATTTATACAGTTGAATAATTTTGGTTGAACATTAAGTCGATTGTAAAAAGCTTGTAACGTAAGAGCGGCACACTTTGCGAAATGTCAACGTTGTCTTTGATTTTGAAACTTGCGGTGCACAAGAAAAAATATTGAAGTGAGCTTTTATTTTAATTGCAAAAATATTTACATTTAGCTAGTAGATTCAATTTGTTAAAAGCGTTTGGAGAAATTTATCAAAAAATATTTTTGCAATCCCTTAAAATGTTTATTTTCATTAGATATTCTTATGATTTTCACAAAGCTTGCATTTTTCTCTTCTCTCTAAAGAATTCTCTTTTGTAGATTTTATCGCTGATGGTCGAAAAAATTCTTTAATAAGCTTTAGAAGCATCACAGAGAAGCTTTGATTCACATTATCAGATCAACACAGAAATGCTACTTTTAAAATAAAAATCGCATTAAATTAGTGAATAATTTAGCGCATAGTTCGAATATCAGTTTGTACGTTGAATCCGCGACATTGAATCTATTTTAGTTGCGAAACCTGGAAAAAAAAATAAATATTGATTATAATTTCCGCATGAATTTCAACATCAACACAACTACAGCTACACTGCATAATTTAATATCCATAAAATATTTAAATATTTTAATATGTAACTTCTCATTTTACATGAAAAAATATTGATATACGATACTTTACATGAAATATTTGCTTTTTGGTGAAATCTATATCCGCAGTTTCAGCGAAAATCCAGATAACGTACAGAATTTTTAATTAAAAAATGTTACAAATTATTAATTAAAATATTTTGATGACTATTTAAATGATACGTATCTACGCATGCAGAAAAAAATTAATGTAAATGCAGAAATGTGAAAATATTACGTGCAAATAGTGAAAAATATCAATTACTCAGCTAAAAGATCTTTCTTTGTCAAAGTTTTTTTTTCGCTGTTGTTTCATGAACATGAACTGAAAGAGGTATTTTGTGATTAATAAACACACCAGTGTGAATGAGTAAAAGTCTACGCTATATGGAAATTAATTGAGTAATGTCAGGTATTGATTAAATATCAGTACAGTTTTTTTTAAACAACATCAATAGTAATTTCCATAATACATTTCCAATGTATGGTTTTTAATCATTTTAGTCAATGTTGCATTTTATATTAACGCAACGAAATGTTTTATTTTTTTCTACTTAAAACAGAAACTTCAAAGTAAGTACTTAAAATTAATTAAATGGAAATGTAATAAAATTCGAATAACTAATTTACGAAAAACGCTTCGGGCGATTTTTGAGAAGCAATTTTTTTTATTAATTCTTAGAAATGAAATTATTAAATATTGAAGAATATGCAAGTGAAATATACAAAAATTTAATCAGCAACCTTGACGGCATCGATCAACTGCGTCATCGAGTTGAAGCATCAATCATCTGGTATGCTTCGCATCAACATAAGTAGACTCGTCAAACACCATCCCAACCTTTACACAATAGATAAGATATCCGCCTTGTATAAGATTAACGTTTATTTTCTTTTATTATGTTGATAGCACGAATAAAAAAGAGGGCTCGGCCGGGATTTGAACCCGGGACCTCTCGCACCCTAAGCGAAAATCATACCCCTAGACCACCGAGCCAGTTGTCAAGATGCGTTTTAAAAATAAATTACCTCGTGAGAGATGTAATTAATAAATATCAAAACCCGAGGAGGATTTCGATCTAAATTTAGACGAGAGCCGTCGCATTGCTCAAACCACTGGCACTTACTACTACGCCTCAGTATTCAATTCTAAGATTTTGTTTTATTTGCTGCAGCTTTTTTGGCTAATTTAAACTATTTTTATGTAGTTACAATGCAGATTTGCATTTATTTTTATTTAAATCAATTTAAAGGAGAGCTTTGTGAAAATATATTGTTATATAATATGGTTCAATAGTTGAAAGTTAGAGATAAAGCATTTTTGATAAATTGTTTGCCGAGTTAGAAATGAAACAATTTGTAGTAATTCAAATCAGCGACGCTTCGTAGATCTAATTAATCAAGATGAAGTTAAACAAAAGCAGATCTATGAAATGAGCACCTGAACGTCGATAAACAACTCCGGGAAAACTTTCCCGCCCGGTTTGAAAATTGAATTAAAATCAACTTTTAGCAGGTTGCAATTTGGCGCACTTGAAATTGAAAACGTCTATACTTTGCACAATATAATATTAAAATAGTGCGCATTCAAATATTCGCGTCGAGAGAGATTTAGGTCATGATAGTTGCGCGCCAAGCACACTTTACCTGCATTGTGTCTAAACTTAACAGCATCGCAATACGTATTGATATTTCTCATTATCCTTGGACGGAGCCATATGATAATTAAAAGAATGGCGCCTTACAAACACGGTTGATTAATTGCGTTAGATAACGCGCTCTATAAGCCTGCTTTTAGCCCTCGCACTATGCGAATGCGAACGCGATAGCGCACTTGTCAATGGGCGCATAGTATCGCAGGATGTGTGGACTTCAAACTTCCGCCACCAAACACATTATATCTACCCTGAAACGACTTCAAATTCAACATCTACGTATCTAATCCATTTTATTTATCTGCGAGTAAAAACGCGCATTATATTTGTATTTACCCTTTTTACAAAACTGCATCTATCTATTTTTTGCCATCGTCAAATAAAAATACATACGTATACGCTTCATGCCAAATAAAAAACAAACTTGCATCATTTTAATGAAACTCGATGTAAAAAGTAGAATTTGCACAATAAAATAAATGTCCTGAAACATGCTGGATTTTACAAATTTTATTTCTAGAAATTACGGTTTGAGTATTAGAAAAAAAGCACATTGGCACTCATTCTCATTCATTTAATTCCACAAATTTGCACCTATATAAATGGCATTTATGCAAAAATCAATAACTTTTTTTTTGCATCAAATAAAAACAATTTATAACAAATACACCCTATTTATTTTCAGTATTTATTCAGTCTAATTAATGGTGTAGTACGGCAAAACAATATAGCTACACATATAAAATTAAAATTATATATTGTAGTACAATAATAATAGATATATCATTGCAATATTATGTACGGATCAAATTGAATTGTTATGGTTTGGGGCTTATTGCGACCAAGACGTTGTTTCGAAGTTGATGCAGATATATCGACAGCTGTCGGTGCCAAAAATCAAATGTCACTTCGTCGCTCTGCACCAGAAAATAAATGTAAATAGATAGATAGATAGATAGATAGATGTTGGGATTGACCGAACGATCTATCTGCAGTCTTTTGCCATTAGGTAGGAGTGAGTTGCCGTATTTTGACTGTTATTTATATAGTTATATATTTAGCAATAACGTAGCAATTCTTATAATATTTGATATACTTGGTATGATATAGTTTGAGTTAGTTATTAATTATTTAGCAATAAATATTGTTATAGATACTTTTAGAATATAAAGTTCACTTATATAAGATCTATTATATTTGTTGCATTAATATAAATTGAAAGAACGATAATTCAAATTTCCTTTTGGCAATATCTATACAAGTTCATAACATTGGACTATCTGTATATAGATGCAAAATTGATTCAAACAAAATTACAATTTTATAATATTTTAAAGGTTACATGGCTAAAAAGGCATACATACAGACTTATTACCAGTTGGCAACAGCTACGTAAAACATAAAATTGTAGTACGTAGTTCCTTTAAAATTTTAATAAACAATCTGACTTAAAAATGTAGAAAATGAGTGAATGGTCTATATATGCAATAACGTAGCATGGCAGCAATTTTTCTAATATTTGATATACTTGAGTTAAAAAAACCTCAATTACATAATTAAACGAAATAAATATTAGTGAGTTAGTAATAAATTATTTAGCAGTAAATATTGCTATAGAAACTTTTAGAATATAAAGCTTAATTATCTAAAATCTATTATAACTGATGCATTAATATAAATTGAAAAAACGATAATTTTTTTATATATCTATACAACTTCATAAAATTGTACTATCTGTATGTAGATGCAAAATTGATTCAAACATTACAACATTACAATTTTATAATATTTTAAAGGTCACATGGCTAAAAACCAGTTGGCAACAGCTACGTAAAACATAAAATGGTAATACGTAGTTCCATTAAATTTTAATAAATAATCTGGCTTAAAAAATATTCTAGTTTCCACATGGCTTAGAAAAAATGTTGATATTATGTAATGATGAAATATAGGAAATGTAATAATGAAGTCTATATAAGTTTCTTAGATTAGACCTATATCATCGTAGTACTTTTAGTTTAGATGTATTTTTTAATAATAAATTATATTCCTGTTGTTTTAAAGAGGCTGAACTCAAAATCGCCCATTAAAATTTTAATAAATAATCAGGCTTAACAAATATCATAGTTTCCACATGGCTTATAAAAAATGGTAGTATTATGTAATGATGACATGTAGAAATTGAGTAAATTGTCTATATAAGTTTCTTAGATTAGACCGGTATAGTAATTGTACTTTTAGTTCATATATTTTTCAGAAATAAATTATACTGCTATTATTTGAAAGAGGCTATATTCAGAATAGTTCATTTTACAATAAAAGCACTAACGTTTTTTTTTTTAATTTTGCCTAATTATCTACCATAAATTGAATGGCTTCATTATTGCAAAGGCTACATAAATTAGTGCAATATTTAATTTTGATTATCTTAAAGCATAGTGATAGTGAGATGTATAGAAGGGCGTCTTAGTAAATAGTGAAATATTTAGTGTCAGCTTTAATAAAAAATATATATTACTATAGCTACGTAAAACATAGAATTGCAATACTTTGTTCTATTAAAATTTCAATAAATAATTCGACTTAAAAATATGCTGGTTTCCACATGGCTTAAAAAAATTTTAGTGACATAATCAGGGTCTAAGTTTTAATCAAAAATAAGAAAATAGAAAAAGTAGCAATTTCAACTAACTTCAATAAATGTACATTAGTATATGATATATACCATAGATTATGTTTACCCTAAACAAATATAGGTATACTATCGTACATTTCTATATAAACTTGCATTAGTATGCTCGATACTATATGGATAAAAAATCGACAAAACTGATATCGAGCAATTTACGACACCATTTGTGATACAATTGTGTAACCAATTGCACCTATAACTTAATATTATGTTACATAATAGACTGACGTAAAAATCAAAAAAATGATAAAAATATGACCTATCACTATTCACTAATAAGCCCTTTATATTTAGTATAGAAAACATAAAAACATAATTGCATTCCTCTAATTAATGATTAAATTTTAAGCGAAAATTATATATTTAATCCAGAGAACATAAATTGCACCTAGAACTTGATATTATGTTATATAATAGGCTGACGTAAAAATCCAAAAAAAAAAGAAAAAAATATGACCTATCACTATTCACTAATAAATCTTTCATATTTAGTATAGAAAACATAAATCATTTCACTGCGTTATTAACATTGGTCATTGTTTTGACGTCATTGTAATAATCTTCTTATAATAATAATAGGTGATAAGTAGAATATTAAAAAATAATAGCATTCATCTAATTCATGATTAAATTTTAAGCGAAAATTATATATATAATCCAGAGAACATAAATCGATTAGCACAGCACACAAAAAACCGCATAAAATTATTACGTGGCGGCGTCATTAACACGTTGGTTGATGTCTTAACATCATAAGTTTGCTGAGATTGCTATAAAATTTAGGAAATTAAAATGCGCACAAATTTAAGCATCTTTACATTAGGCGTTATCGAATTGCATTAGGTACTGTAAATACAAACTGTATAGGCGAAAATTCAATTTACAGGACATAAACTAATTAACACAGCAAACAAGTTTTTTTTATTTTAAATAAAATTATCGCATCCCTATATCATTAGGTATTACTTAGCACTTTGGTTGTTGTCTCAATATTATAGTTTAGCGAACGTGAAAAAAAGCAGTTTGCAGTTTGGTTTATCAAACCGCTAGTTAATGAATTGAAATAACAACATTCAGCGAAAATTATATATTTAGTTCCGAGAACATAAATCAATTAAAACGGCTACCAAAAAAAATTAGTATAAAACGATCGCGTGCTTACGTCATTAACACTTTGGTCGTTGTCTTAACATCATCATTAAAGATGATAAATTAACCGGCGTAATTATGTTTTTAGCTGAAATAACGTAGTGTATCAGCGAGTATTTTCGCGCGCTGTTTGTGTGTGGAAATGTATAGGAATTCAACAATCGTTTCCGATTAGATGAGTTCAAGTTGGAAGTAAACGAATCGAATAATTAAATGAATGAAAAAAAAAGGAGAAGGAGACGGGAGAATAAAATGCTTACGGCAATGAAAAGCAACGCCATCTAAATCATTTTATGGTTGCGTTTTATTACATGCTTTAAACACATTTTTCGTCGATAATAAAAAAAGATGAAGAAAGGTGCAAACAAGCGTTAAGAGCATCCCTATAGGTTTATATAACTCAATTTCTGGCTGATAGTTTCAAGAAGAAAGCGGAATTGTTATGGGCGTCATTCTCCACTCTATTTTTTTAATTACACACTTAAGCAAATCGTTCCACGTTTGTAGGAAAGTGTTCCCACTTTCATAAAATAATTGTTCAGTGCATTATTAAAACAATGCGCTCTGCGTTTTTTTTCCCCGGCATTTTAATTAATTATAGCGTTATGAAATTTTAAGTATTTTTGTTACACATTTCGAATGAATGAAATGATCCTGCCAGATATAATTCCATCTATTTAAATATTTATTCGAACGTTAATTTTGAATTCGAATTAAAAATTTAAAACGAATTTTACATTCCAGCATAATTAAAACGAAAACAAAGTTATTGAAAATGGCGATTTAATTTGCACATTTTTTGCATGATTGTGATTTAATTGCTTGATTAAATTACGTTCGAATTGAATCACCTCGCTTTTTTTAAAATATAATTTTTTCAGCGCGTTCGCGCAAAAAATCGTCTATCTTGCGAAAGCAATCTAAATCGCTTAAATATCAATTTGAATATAACAGGAACAAAAAAACAATATTTTTATAGTGTATAAATGATTCATGACATTTTAAAACTCAAACTCATCCATTTGGAAGAATATTATTCTTGATTCTTTAAAGTACTTTATTGATATTTTCGCAAATACCCTCAAATGCATAACAAACTGTTCATACGTATAATACATTACTACAATAACCATTTTTTTTGCTGATGCGCATCTAATACAATATTTGATGTGAATAATTAGAATTCTTGTTAGAATATTAAAAATGCAGGAATATCTAATAAGCAGATTTAGATAGAATCAAATCCGATATTTTATAAATCTCATATATTTGATATTAATCATAAGCGTATTTTGTTGTAACAATTTTTAATATATCTGTGGTTAAAAACCAAGTAAAGGTAGTTAAAAAAAGCGAAAAGGCTCTAATTGCGTCGTAAACTGGATGTTTTTATTATTAATCTCAAATGCTAGTCGTTTTAATATTTACTAAAGATTTTATACTTAATTTGCAATACAGAGATTTAGAATATAGTTTACGTTTAATAACAATTTAATAATTCTTGCTATTGATATTTTCGCAAATACCACCAAACTGTTCATACGTATAATATCTTACTACAATAATCATTCGTACAATATTTGATGTGAATAATTAGAATTAAATTTAATTAGAATTAAAAATGCAAGAATATCTAAAGTAGATTTAACGATAGAATCAAATCCGATATTTTATACGAGTTTAGCAGTTTCGCAGCCAAAATGCAAATGCCAAAAATAAATTATTTAAGAATTGCAATGCGCATAATGGGTCCCGAAGCAACCGCCATCCCCCAAAAACATGCACGCTGCAGTTCGCCACATATAATTCGATTAGCTGAAAACCGTTGTGCACTTGCTCGAAGCTGTACACATTCGCATGATCTAAAACCGTCTTGGGATCGCGCGCGCGCGCTTTAAAACGCTAAATAATTATTTATGTGCGCGCCCTCGTCGATGGCCTTTAATTGCAAACATCCGATTTTATTGTAAATCGATCAATTTGCAAGGAATCGGTGCGAAATTGACGCTCCTCCTAATCAGATTTCGCATGGAAACGATAAAATTTCCTTCTTTATAACAAAATTGAATTTTTAAAGAGCATAGTTTTATCAATCTGGTGAATGGCGAAGATGCTGCATATAATGCGATGCGAATGTGTGTGGCTATGATGAAGCATTGTATAAATAGTTAATGAAGAAAGAATGTTTCGGGTTGCGTCGAAAACTTAAACTAATAAAGTGAACAAAACGTTATGCGTTAATTAAGTAATTACGTTAGAGTGGTATACATTAATAAAAGCTGAAATTGTTTATTAATAAGATTTCCGAATGCTTATTAAGGCAGGGAGATGGTAAAGGTTAATATTGTCAGTGGTGAAACTTTCGAACCCATCTCCATATAAATCGCCATAATTGCCAAACTGATAACAGTTTGTGAGTGTGTGATTTTCTACCGAAATTTGCTTAATTAATTTCCATCTTGCACCGCAACAAATAGCACTAACTGCTCGATTTTAATAACTAGAACACAACCTTTTTGCATATTTTTACAATCTTGATCAATTTACTATCCTTCAATATCTATAATTACTTTACAACTTACTTACTAGCTTGTTGTTACTAAATTAATTAAACTTTTAAAGTGGAATTAAATTTTTACATTATTTCGTGGAAATTTGCTACAAATATGAAATCGAGCTTGTAATTAAAAATAAAATTGATTTATTGACTCATTGTAATGCCGGAGAATTTAATAAACCAGGTTAATGAAGCCAATTATTAAAGATATATTTTACACTTAATAAAAACAAAAAGCTTTGCATATTCTCTTTTTAAATTCGATACAAGAATATAATGTAATATAACACCAATAATTAATTACAACTTAGCTAAGTTAGTGGCTAGAGCGAATAAAACTTTTAATTATAAAAAAGAGCATGTTCCAACATTGATTTATTAATTCAATGTCAGCCTTTGTAATTTACTAAAAGTTAATTAAACTATTTCTATAAACCGTATATACAATAGATAAATATATATTATTTGAATTCATGACATTTTATCAATAATAAATTAACAATCATTTCCATGAATTGATTAATATTAGTAATTTAAAATCACAACATATATTTGTTAACCACTATTGTTTATTCTCCCTCTGTTCTAAAATATTGTCATTTTACCGCGTAATAATCTCTCAAATTTTGTTAATTTTCTCTGTGAGAGTAGGTTTTGTAGTTGATAATGTTTTTAATCTACCTTGTTTAATAACTACTAATACTCTTTCGAAATCATTAGTCATGAGAATAACAAACCTATCTGCTAAACATTCAAAAAGAGCAGAATGCCAGCTGTTTATTAAATCTGTAGCATTGTCCTAAATCATATTCTTTTTATAAATACAAGTAACCTATAGTATACCAGATTTTGAACGGAAGGAGTAATTGTTACGTTCCGAATAAATGCCAAATATTTATTATTAATCATAAGCGTATTTTGCTGTAACAATTTTTAATATATCTGTGGTTAAAAACCAAGTAGAGGTAGTCAAATAATTGTGTCGTAAACTGGATGTTTTTATTATTATTCTCAGATGTTTGATGCCGTTTTAATATTTAATAAAGATTTTATGCTTAATAGTTTGCAATACAGAAATTTAGAATATAGTTTACGGTTAATAAAAATTTAATAATTCTTACTTTTTTTGACTGTTAATGATACAACAAAAATATTACGGAATACTGAAAGATTCTTATTTTTATACTGGGATATGCAATAAGTACTAAACAAATAATGAAAATTTGATATTAATATCTACTGAACGCAGGATGCCGAACAAATATCTTAATAAGATTCTTAACATCAAAATATATGAGCGTGTTTAAATTCTCAATAATTTGTACCTGCAATACCAATCTTACTCATTGATTTCTATTTATATTTGAACTAATTAAAATTTTGTTATACTTAATAGAAATAAGCAATTCATTTTAGCTTATACTTAAATATATTAATAAGATAATTAAACATCTAAAGGAGAATTAAATTTTCATGCTAATAATACATTCGATTGTGATGTAGCCAATTAATAAAAAATATTTTGTTGAAACAATTTACAATATTTGTTGATTTTTATAAATGAAATATGAAAGGTTTTTGCAAAGCTTGTAACTAAAAATGAAATTGATTTATTGGTACATTGCCAGACTTAATAAGCCTGCGGTTAATGTGGGCAATTATTGTGGATATTTGCAAGTTTTGCGTGTTTGTGTCGAAACAATAAAAACCGATATCAATTTCAACGGAGATGTTATGTTTTAGAAGTGGCTATATATAAAATTGTTGCTCTTATTGAGCATTTTTTGATGAAACAGCAGAAGGAAAAAGGCATGCTGCCAACGAATACAGAATCTGACACGCAACATGATACTAAACAATAAAAAAATCGTATATATCGTTTTGGCTGTACACTCACATGTTGAAGACTCAATTAAGTGCTCAGATCAAATGGAAAGCGCTCCTTCCTATCTGCCTTCTATACTTTTTTTTTCTGGCGCTGCCTTTTCTATACAGTTTCCTCCTTTCTCGTTTGTTTTTTTATTGAGTAGGAAACACAAACAAACAATCAATCGCACGACATGCAACCCAATATAAGGATTTAGTTTTTTAAGCTGGCTTAAGTGAGAATGGAAAAATCTCTCTCTATGTGCAAAAAAATGGACAGAGATGTATCTAAATTATCATCAAAGCGCTCTCTTTTAGAAGCTGTGGCTTTAATTATTAAAGATTTCAGCAATTAGAAATTGTATTAGGGCGTATAGGTATCTATAAAAATCTGCAAGAGGAAGTGGAAGGAAGCTTTGCGACGGATCGGATTATTAATTTTCCACTTAATAAAAAATTATTTAACCAAAAAACGAATGACCTTTTTCCTAGAAAGTTCCATTCAGAAAACGGTCTTTTGTGTGATACATATTTCATTATACGTATTTATGTTCTTTAAATGCGCCGTCTTGAAGTATAATTTAAAACTTTTCTAAAGAATATTTTTTTATTACGCGCCGAGTATTATATTATATGTTATCATATTAAACATTTAAATTTTATATTAAAAGAAGAAGAACGATCATGATGGGGATTTGATATTTTGCTTATATTGAAATGATGTTAACGTATTTTATTTCGTCACTCGATAATGCGAAGTGACAGAAAAACGTTTTCTCAAATGATTGATGAAGCCATCACCAGGCTTTATTTATCTACAATAAATACTTGATTATTTATTGTTTATATTCTAACCATTGGGTTAATGTTTACCTACATTTATTATAATAAATACTAAATTACAATCTAATTTTCCATTAAATTTAATGTAGTTTTCGAATTAAATAAAGCCAAATATATTCTGGTATACACATAAAGTACACCATTTATTTTGCACAGAGGGAATTTGAAATTTAATAATATTCTCTCCATTCAAAAATAAATAAAAAATATATACAGTGGAATCTCGATATACGCTCATTCGTTATACGTTCAATTTGATATACGACCTGTTTGGATAAGAAAAGTTTACCTCGATATACGTCTTTAATTCGATGTACGAACACTTATTCAGATGATTCGATCTTATGAACACTCTATGAGCAAATATAAGGTCTACCGAAAAGTTCTGTCCGTTTGAGAAATAAAACAAGGGTAATAAATCAGCTAATACAGGGTGCAGCAGCATAACTACCTTTTTAAATTGCGTGCCATTCCTTCGGTTGATGTCGTAGCGGAGTGCTAGTGGTTTCGTTCGAGAGGGGGGACTTTAAAGTTTTGTCCCGACGTGTAAAGTTCTTCTCGAAGTCGCTCCTGAGAACGCTATTGTTTTTTTAGTGAAGAAGCCCATTTTGTTCTGAATGCTGCCAGCATAGCAGGTGTTATGTTGGTAATTTCTTCCTGGATTTTGGTCTTCAGATCTTGTAGGGTTCACATTAACACGGTATTTCAAAGAACCCAATAGAAAAAATTGCAAGGGGGCCAAATCGGGAGAGTGGGCCGGCCACTCCAAATCGCCCCAAATTGAGATGAGGTGCTGTGGGAAGTGTTCCCTCAAAACAGCCATCAATGCTCTTGAAGTGTATGCCGTTGTACCGTCTTGTTGGAACCAAATGTCTCTAAGTCCAACTCTTCTAGCCATGGAAAAGAAAATTCCTGCAACATGTTTACAGGTTTCTTTGGTTTCTTCACTACAGAAACAATAACGTCCTCAGGAACGACATCAAGAAGAACTTTACAAGTCGCGACAAAACTGTAAAGTTCCCACTCTTGAACGAGACCAGTAGTGCTCCGCTACGGCATCAACCGAATGAATGGCGCGCATTTTAGAAAAGAAAGTTATGCTGCCGCACCCTGTACAATTTTTTAAAACAAAAATTAGAACTGCCTATTGCATTCTTACTAAAATGAATATTAATAAAGATTAACAGAAAAAATATTTTTGTTGCCTACTATAAACTAACAGAACTTTCCGGGAATTGAAAATTGAAAAATGCAGTGGATTTGATATAGGTCCAAACATTTAGAACGAATTAAGATCTTATATCGACGTTCTACTGTATTTATTGCACATGTTTTTTGTTTATATCTATGATGCATATTATCAGTGATGTTTTTATTAATTTTTACGACTGTTTTTGATTAATTTTATAACAAGCTGAAATGTTAACTCTTGACTTGCTTCTATTTTATACTTCTAATTAAATATAAATGCGGACGTTTAATAATCAAAACGAGCAATTCTATATTGCATCTGACTAGCAAACTTCAAAAAGTCTATGTCATTTGATCATAAACCATGTTGCAATTAGATAACTGGTAACTGAAAATTCTGCAATAAAGTAGCAAAATATACTGATAATGAAAGTTGTAGATGCAAAATAAAAAGCAAATATCTAATTGGTTTCATGCGATTCTAACGCATATTTCATCATATTTTCGATTTATGTTACTCGCTAATATAAATGGACACCTTTCTATTTCATTCCCATATGGGATAATCGATAGTTATTACAATAATTAATTTTCAGTGCTTTTTTATTGGCGGTGTGTCAAAAGGGGTTTTATTTAGAGTTCTGCTATCTAATTTGGCGTAAGCATTTTTAACGCCACTGATTAATTCAGCGATTGATTTTCGAGCGCTTTTTTTGCTCCAACGTTGGAATGATAAAAAAAAACTTAGATCCGAACGCGCTCAGTATTATGTAATGAGTGATAAAACATTTTAATCTAGTTTTCTGAAAAGCTTTTTCAAAACTTAAATCTTCAGCAGCTATGGATATAATAATCCAATTATTTTAAACAAAGAGAGAATGAATATAATACGTATACAAAAAATAATAAATTTGATATACTATATATACTAAAACAGCAACGATATAATTTAGACATAAATTATTTAATTGTTAAATAATAAAACAAATACTGCTTAATTAACTAACCTAACTAACATATCAACTTTGCCATAATTATTCATAAATCCATGAATAACATAGCAACAATTAAAAACGTAAAAGTGACAAAACAAGCAAATACAAATATACAAATTTCGTGCAATTAGTTGAATAGTAACATAATAAATAAAAATTAAACACAGTATGACCTACACGTTGTAAATAATATAAACCTACACTCTGTTAAATTTGTCAAGCGAAACAGTGTTGTACCGCTTCTTTCTTTATTTTAATTTAGTTTATGTTTTTTGTTTAGTGCTAATTTCTCAGCTTCTCTAATTATTTTCTATAACTTTACTTGACTAACCAATTTCTTTGTCTTTTTTTCTTTCTCATCATCTAGAAACGGGGAGAAAACTTTGCTTATCACAAAGGCTAGGTCAGCGGAACAGCCTGTCATATGGAGGTATGAGACAATATTTGTTTTTGATTGTATCGCAAGAATTGATCGCAGCAAAATTTGCCTCTCGCCCATTCATTATCATTCCGAATCGATTGTGCGCAATAAGAAAGGCAAATTTTGCTCCAGAAAGATAAAGATAAAAAAAAATTGTGCGAAATTGTTTAGCGATCAGCGTTCCTGTCTTTTTTATTTGTTTGTGCACATAATCAACGACAAAAGAGAGCTTTTCATGTTTTTTAAATGTGTGTATGCGTGTGCAATAATGTAATGTGTTTTTTCCTTACAGAATTTATTGTTGAGCTAAACTTTTTTTTGCTGTTGTATTCAAAACGATTTTTTGGGACAACAAAAAAGGGGTTAATAAGTTTTGATGTTGTGTGTTGTTTGAGACGAATTATAATGAATCCAGCTTTGCTTATAATTTAATTAATTAATTCTACAAAATAGTTAGTTAACAGTTTTTTTCCGATATAATTGTTAATAAATTAATTAATTCAACATGCTTTTATTTCACATTTAAATGATCATTATCAGTTCTAGTTATGAAAAAATAAAAGTAGATTTTTTTAAAAGCTAAAAGTTAATAAAGTTTTTTCCTATAAATTCTTAGAATAAATAAACTTTTAAAGTAACTGTCTTCCAATATGATTCAGTTTTTTGAAAAATTAATTAACATTGGCATTGAGTATTCTTTAATAAACTTGTTATATAAGCTAGACGTAGTTCGCAGAAAAATCAAGTACATAATTAATTTAATTCCTCAAAGAAAAAACTTAAAAGTGTCTTCTATTTATAATGTATTTTCATAACAGTTTTGCTAGTAATAAATATTTAATTAAATTCTATATTGAGAAACACTAATGATCACACAAATATTATGTAATAAATGCCGTTTGTTAACGACAATGGAAATTTTCATCTTCTTGCATTCAATTAATTAAACGAGATACTAATTTGCTTATTCAATCATTATACACCTGATTTTGTTATAAACTTGGATATTTTAAAATTATTTTAATACAAAAATATGTGACTTTTAGCATATCTACCAAAAATTATAAGTAAAAGACAAAAAGATGTATTATTTTTGAAATAAAACTTCATCCAAATAGCTGTTTTGATTAAATTAGTGGATCAACGAACCGACCCAATTTTTCCTTACACCTTGGACGGATCTATTCCAGAATTGACAATTTGAATGTTGTATTTGTCTTAAAATAGAATTTGTTCTTAATTGTAACATAGAAATAATAGCATCTGGATGTGAAATTGCATCTAATTGATATCGCGAAATGATGGACTAGTGGCCCATCAAATCTACCTAATTTTTCAGAATTTTTCATTCCAGGAGTGACAATTATAATATTATATTTCTCTAAAAATTGAACTTGTTCTTAATCTATCATAGAAATAATAGCTATATGGACGTCAAATTGCACCTAATTGATATCGCGAAATGATAGACTACACTATTTTCGAATTAGGTGTGACGAAATGAATTTTTTAGTATGGTTTTGTTGAAACCAAAGGCCAGTGCACTTTCATATTCAGTTGTCTTAATTATATCATAGAAATAATAGATATATGGCAGTCAATTTGCACCTAATTGATATTGCGAAATGAATACACTAAGTGTCAGGAAATTGAATTTTTAATATAGTTTTGTTAAAACCAAAGGCCAGTGCACTTTCTAATTGATGTCGCAAAATGATAGACTACACTATTTTCGAATTAGGAAATTTAATATTTAGTATAGTTTTGTTACAATCAAAGCCCAGTGCACCTTCACATTCAGTTGTCTTAATCATATCATAGAGATAATAGATATATGGACGTCAAATTGCATCTAATTGATATCGCGAAATGATAGACTACACTATTTTCGAATTGGGTGTGACAAAATTTAATTTATATTATAGTTTTGTTGAAAACAAGTGCTAATGCATTTTCATATTCAATTAATAGTTGGTATTAAAGATTATTATTTACTGAACGAAATTCTAACATGAACAATCACTTTCAATGTTCTATTCCAGCAATGACAATTTAGAAATTTTATTTCTCGGAATCTAGAATTTGTTCTTAAATGTATCATAGAAATAAAGGTATATAGATGTAAAATTGCTTCTAATTGATGTCGCAAAATGATAGACTACACTATTTTCGACTTAGATTTAAGGAAATTTAATTTATATTATAGTTTTGTTGAAACCAAACGCTAATGCATTTTTATATTCAGTTATCGGGTGATATTAAAGTTTATTATTTACCAAAATGAACAATCACTTTCAATGTTCTATTCCAGCAAAGATATTTTAGATATTTTATTTCTCTGAATATAGAATTTATTCTTAAATGTATCATAGAAATAGTAGCTAAATGATTGCAAATTGCATCTAATTGATATCGCGAAATGATAGACTTCACTATTTTCAAATTAGGTGTGACGAAATTTAATTTTTAGTATAATTATGTTGAAACCAAACGTCAGTGCAGATTCATATTTAGTTGTCAGGTGATATTAAAGTTTATTATTTACGAAATACCAAAATAAATAATGACTTTCAATGCACATATGCAATAAGAACAATATCCAGAATGTCAAAATTGCTGTAACAAAACTAATGTTTCATATATTCGAAGATGTATTATAAAATGTAAAGATTGAAAAATTGGGTCGATCACAGGGGCTACTGTGAGGCTAGCCGAGCAAGTCTCTTAGATGAAATTGAATTCCACAAATAATCTGAAGAATTACTCTTTCAAATAAAAATATAATAATTGAATTATATTTATTGGTTTATAGAGAGAGAAATCGATAGATGGACCACTACCACCCATTATACTAAATAGATTGCCTATTATTTGTGATAGACATAAAATTTGTAACGTAACTTTTGCGTTAAACTTGTAATTAGATTAATTGTAAAGAAGAAAATGCAAGTGAAAACTTTAAGCCATTGAAAAATAATTTACGATCGTTTAATTTACTTTTCGAAAGTTGGAATAGAGATTACAAAAACAATATAATAATTTTCATTGAAGTAATTATAATATTACAATCTAATAAATTACCACCGCTGAGAAATAATTTGTGTACAACGCGTCGCTTACAAGCGGCAATAAATTATTCCCAAAAAATGAAAATTTTAAAACTTTTTCTCGTAGATCATTGTTTTACATACATAAAAACAGCATCGCACAATCCTGTCATTTCGCTACGAAAATAAAACATTTTATACTTTTAATTAAAATACTTCCAAGTGCACATTATCCGCAATAACAAAAGAATAATGTGTATTTACATTTTTTTGCGTTTTAATAAGTTTCTTAATTAAAAGCGGCTAAGTTTGTAATCCGCGAGTCGTTTTATTTTCTATGAATGCAAACTACAATGCGATGGGGAATAAAAAAATGAGATAACACTGTGTTTTTTTTCCAGCTAAAACAAAATGTTTATTGATAAGCATGCTTTTGCAGTTATTCAATTTCATTCACATACAGTAAAAAGCGTGTTATCTGGAAAAAAAAGTGCGCACATAAACAAAATTTTTCACAATCCATTGCACTTGTTTTATTTAAATACGTTTTTGTTGTCAATTACGCTTTTTCGAAATTGATTTAATTTATAACATATTTTTTATGCGTTAAAACATATCGAAACAAAAATTTAATTGTTCGTATTTATTAGTTTGTAAAGTTTGATGTGCTATTATGCCAAAAAGTTACAACAAAATTAATTTCAACGGAAAATTTCAAATTTAACACGATGAAATTGTGATAAATGAATGCTTATTGGAATTTCGCCGAGATGATGTGTTCAAAACATTTGAATATTATTATTTATGTTAGTGTGTAAACTTTTAACACGCATCTGTATTTAGTCATTCAGCTTGTAAGAGTAATTATACAAAATATGTAACACAAGTTATGCTTGCAACTAATTATACTTGACTTATAATTAATGGTTTATTTATCAATTTCGTTTCGCCGGCAGCAGCATTTTACGATAACTATTCAAAAGTTTTAGTAACGATTTCATCGCGTTAATAAAAACGTACGTTTTGGCGCATTTAAATCGGTCCGTGTTTACGCATTTAACCCAAAACTCGACAGCCGGCAAGAAAAGTTAATTATAATTATTGACGCATTTCCCATTTTTTTATCGTAGTTCAAGAAAAATTAATTTCAATTCGTTTACACGATTTTTATATCTTGAGCGACAGTTTGCGGCCGCTGAAAAAACTTTATGACGTTAATTAAAAAAATATTCACTAGAAACATATTAAAAAAGGGCGAAACGGAATAAGAAAATGAATTTTTTGTCGTTTTTAATTGTGAAACGGGACGTGACAAGAAACGAAACAGCGACTTGATTTCGAAGTATGCTTTCTGACAGGAATAAAATTGAAAATTGCATCTTAATTTAAACAAAAAATAAATTAAATAAGGAAGAGAGTATACTGATATTATTTATATACGAAAAGGAAGTTGAACAAGAAGCGGCGAAAAAAAAACGGAGAAGTAGAACTAACTGTCATACTAATTGCATAATAAATTAAAAGCCTTCAGGAAGGAAAGTATTATGCGAAGAAGAAAATGAGGATTACAAATTAATTTTGCCACTCTTAGCAGCGCTAAATATCACATTAATACACTAAGTTGCTGTATTCATGTCATACAGCTACTATTTTCTTTAAATCACGTATTTGGGCGGTGCGCAGGTTAGTCACTTGATGGATTAAATTAAATTAGAACTTGGGGATAATTAAGCAATTTTTTTAGCAAAAAGGAAATTAGCTCGGTTACAAATTATACTTATTTAGCAAGTTTAAAAGTAGGTTACTTTATAAAATAACGCTGAAGTTACACATTAATTTTATAGAATTATATATTCCCTCACCTGAATTACAAATAAACCAACCACATATGTTTACCTTAACTTAGCTACATGGAGCTAAAAATTTGATATCACAATTGCTATATCGATTAACTTCCTAAAACAAAAAATATTATTAAAGAAAACAATAAACAGGGTGGGTTAATTGGGATTGAACCAGTTTAAAATGTCATAACTTTGGTTGGTTTTATTATTTATTGGCACTATTGTGCTACATAAGCAGTGCTAAAGCAGGTTAAAATTTTGGGTGTAAAGCAATGCATTAGTGCTAATTACATCTTCTAAAATGCACTATGCGCTTGATATAGAAATTTTTACTGTTAAAACCGTTGGTTTGCATATTTTAGAATGTGATGACGAACGTCCACAAACCGCGAATGGTGCTGAAATTGCCATTATGTAGATTTGCTAAACATCCACTAGTTTAGATTTAATTTAATTTAACTTGTACCTATTTTAACTAATAACATTCAACCACAAAAGTTAAAGGTTTTTTTAATCGTTCAGTTCAAGTTGTTCTAATCTATACATTTTACAAAGCATATAAAATGCAAGACAAACCTTAGTAGATATGAATCAAAGCAAGTTTACTTTTATCATGTAATATTGTTAATGTTTAAACAAACAAAGAAGTAACAGTTTGTTATTAAAATCATATAAAAACAAATCTATAGGTAGGTAAGTACTTTCAAACAACTTATTAATATTTTAATTAATACCAACTTTTTATACTTCTATCCACCGTGCAATTAAGAACAGTGTAAATCGAGAAACAAGTGTGTAATCTAATGTTATACCTACTACCTACTAGGTACATAACAGAATGCAACATTATTGTATGCTTATCTTCCTGTTAAAGTGTTTTCATTTTTGAGGTAAATTAGAGAAAATTGTACGTAAATTTGAGTGTAATTTGTGAGCATTGTCTAGTTTCAAGTATTCCGAATTATATTAAATTAGCGCTAATCAAGGCGGTGCATTATTTAAATAATTAAAAGTGACACTCTTTATTGCTAATGGCTAAAGAATGTAAATTATCTAAATTTAGTATAGAATTGAATATATTTTCGCTATTTCCAATAGAATCTAGATAAAATTTTCTTTACTACAACTAAATTCAATATATATTATTAACAAGAGTGATTTAATTTTGATTGAATATAGATTAATTTAAATGGCTGTATATAGATCAGTCACCCGCAATTCTAACTCTATTTTTGGAAGACATGGACATTATCTTTAAGAGCAGATGTTGATGAATTGAATATATTTTCGCTATTTCAAATATATTCTAGAAGACATAAATTAAATATAAACAAATTTAATATATTTTATTAGCAACAGTGATTTAATTTTGATAGAATATAGACTAATTTAAATGGATGTATATAGATCATCAGTCTCACGGCATTTTTAACTCTATTTTGGGAAAGTATGAACATTTTCTTTAAGAACAGATATTGGTGAATTGAATATATTTTCGCTATTTTAACTATATTGTAGATGACATAAATTGAATATAAACAAATTTAGTATATTTATTAGCAAGAGTGATTTAATTTTTATAGAATATAGATTAATTTAAATAGTTGTATATAGATCAGTCACCGGCAATTCTAACTCTATCTATCTCTATCTCTATCTATTTTGGGAAGACATGGACATTGTCTTTAAGAGTAGATGCAGACTATTAAAAGTGACTACTTGATGTGCTTTTTTGGTCAAGAGCCATATTTTTATGGATGTGCATGGGAAACGTTGCAAGCATATGGTAAATGAATATGGTCTTGAATAATACCACGTTCATACAAAATGTTGTTGCATGCCACGCAAGTCAGACCACAATAGAACTTCTGTACACTTAATTCAAAAACTGTTTAATCAGTCGTTTCAACAATGTCACTTGGCGACCAAGAAGCTACGATTTGAACAATTATTTGCTAAGAGCCATTAAGGGCAAATTCTACGACGACAATCTAGAAAGTATTGATACTCTTAAAGACAATATACAAATTGCCAGTGCTTAAATAGAACACAATCCAAAATTTATTGTAATATTAATTTGTATTTAAAAAACATAAAGCATTATTACTGTTTTTAACGCCGGAAGGAGGTGGTAGATAAAAAAAATCGATGTTTCGGTTGCGCTTTATTGTTAAATAACATTTACAAAACTCATCCTGATGAACAATACTTAATTGATCACACGGAAGTATATGAATATCCATCAATTAATACGATCATTCATTTAGATGTTTGCTTTACAGCGTTTTTAAAAAGCAAAATTTAGCTGGACCACTTTGTATAATAACTCCTTCAAACATTTGTATCTTTTATATAGAGATTATTTAAGACAAGTTAAGAACGGTTGATATCTAAGAATTTAGGAAAGATCTTAGATTTTTTAAGCACGTTGAAAGAAAATGGATATTCCTTTTAAATTCAAACATCAACTTATAAAATGCTTTACTCAGAAATATATTTTTATCAAAGATGAATCGAATTAAGATTTTAAATTAAAATATAAACAAACTATACTCCCACTAGATATCTATAAATAAAAAGATACTTTTATATTTCATAGCTAGAATCGATAATGGTTGTTGATAATGGGTTAGTAAAATTGGAAAATTATAGTGTAGTTTGATTTGTGCAATGGTGATAATGCTACTAATGCACTTATCCATTCTATAATAATTGAGTGAAAATTATCCGCTGTCAAAATTTAATAAATTAGTTATTGCGATGAGCAATAATAAGGTTATGTAAATGAAATTTCTTAAACAACAAAACAACAACAATAAACGACCACTTGTTGTTAAAGTGTCTTTAATAAGCTGGCTGGAAAACAGACAGTGATGGTTGTTGAGTGATTAAGATTGTTTTAAACAACATACAACAGATGTGTGGTGGTTTTTATTTATATGATTGCTATCTATCCTAATTAAGAGTGGAATTGTTAATTAAAAATCGGAAAATCTTGGTGTAGGCGCAGTTCTCAGAATCCATGCAAGGAGTCAGGATGCGATATAGAAAGAAACAATCGATTTTCCATGCCTGGCTGTTGGACGGTATGCGCACTGCGCATGTTTAAAACTTTTCATCTTATTTAATTCTACTTTTTTGTTCTTTTTTTATCTTAAATCTTTGCGAGTAATTTTATTAAACACTTTCTTGGCTCTTTTTTGGCTCTTCAGCGTTTATTCGTTACAGGGTGTGTTAAAAAATTCCATTGATTTTATCAAAAAAATAATTAAACTAATCTTCAATTCATATTTTACACAAACTTTTAAATTATTTTAACATTTGCAAGATTCCCACTCTGTTATTGTTAATATGAAAAGTTTTGTTGTAGTTGGAAAATGAAATTAAACTCGATTTTATAATAACAATTTGTTGTTATTTCTGCATTAAATCAACGATTGTTTTCTTAATTAATTACGTTATATTTAACCGGGAGAACATGTTTTAGCTTAATACTAATATTAATTTGTTGTGATGCATTAATTTAATAATTTTTTTGATAAAATTAATATCCCTGTATTTATTAATTTATATATACTTAATTATTATAATTATTAAAGTGTATTTTATGTATTTATTAACATAGAGTTGAATAACATTTTTCTGATAAATAATATGTATCTAAGTGGACTCGTTCGAACACAAAATTTTAGGCTACCTACATCTACATTATTATATATTTATTAATTTCTCTAAACGTATGAGATGATGATGGTATTTGTAATATTGAATTATTACATGTATTATATTAATAACTTAATATATTAGAAATAATATATAACGATCCATCTACGATCTAATAATTTGTCGTGATTTATTAATAAATAAGAGGTATTTCGTAAATTATTGATGGTTAATCAAGCGTTAAATGTATTGTGAAATATTGATAAGAAAAGCGTCTTTATTCGATTGTTTTTAAATTACGAGTTCGTCGAGTCCACTTAATCGCAAACACAATTGAAAAGATGGTGCGTTTTAAAAGCGCTTTTTACAAGGCATGTCATTCATTAATTTCATTATTCAAATATTCGCACGTAGTTTAGATTCATTTACATTTATTATCACCATTTTTATCGCTTTTATGTACGTTTTTATTCTCTCTTTTTTTTCATATAAAGTAGTTAGTTCGCCTTCAATATAAAAACAGCGTATTGTTGGTTGTCTACGTAAAACTTGCAATTGAATGCATAAACGCTATTTGAAGAAATTGTACTCTATAAATAGAACAGAATCGATTTTGGAAGCGTTTTCCATCGATCGCGTTTCTAATATATATATACTATATACGAATATTCATTAAACTAAATGTCAATGTACTCGACGCCAAAAGTGATGAGCTGCTTATACAATTTTTTTTCGACTGTGCGACATCTATATGTTACCTTTTTGGTGATTTATGAGAAGAGTGAAGAAATATCCGGTCAAGGTTTTTTTTTTGGTAAAAATGAGATACTTGATGGGAATTTTGAAACAAACTAATAAACTGTTCGCTTCCTGTTTCTTTTGCTTTCTTCTATAGATGCGTTGTAAATCAAATAGATAAAGACAATGGTGTTACGCAATCTACATTTATTTTAGGTCATACCTTTCCAATATTAAATATTGTTTAGCAAATAAATACAGATCGGAATAATATAATAAAAAAATAGATGCGGTATGGATTGTTTGAAGTATTTGCTTTGAAAGTAAGCAATCCAGTCGAGTATTATCAATTTACATTTTAATAATCATTCATGTATGAGATGATTGCAAAGAATTTTGATTAAGTATTGCCATTTAATTTAAGGAATACTTAAATGCGCAACATTATGAGCCAACTGATAAATAGCATGACATATGTGAGATTTGTAATTTTTGGCGCTTCTTACCTTCGTTTTTATATCCAGACGGTAAATCAAAAAGATAAAGCTAATAACGTTATGTAATCACCATCGATTTTCCTTTAGGTCATAGTTTAGTATATAGTGACGATAAAAATAGTTTTTTTTCCTTTAGATTTTCCCTTTTTTTATGTTTTCGGTGCTTTATTTACCTTGAACTTTTCATTCAATAATTTACTATATGATCGTAATTGTTTGACAAATTGTTTTCTAACAAGTAACTTGAGATGATAGTAGGCGAAAACTATACGATAGCGTATAGTGTATATTCTAATTTGATCATTTCTGTTGTCATGAAACTGGATAACATCGGGGAATATTGTAAAAGGTGTTGGCAACAAAAGAAGTATGTCGCGCCAAGAGAGATTCGATCAATAAGAACGAAGAGTACGCGTTTTGTATACGAAAAACTTTTTCACTTCTTTTTCGGCGCGCGCGAACGAGGAAGAAAAAAAACAGCGTTTCATTCATGCTTTTGATGAGAAAATCATTTATGGAGAATACTTTTGGGAAATTATGTATGCATTTAAGTAATTCCTTGAATTTGGAAAAATGCGAATTAAATGGAATTTTAGATAATTTTCAGTAATCTATTCTAATAAATAGGTAGTCGGAATAATAATTTCACTTCGTAGAAAATGGGTATTAATTAGTCGTGACGTAGATTGATAATTTGAATGCGAAAACATTTAAATAATCTATCTGAATAGATCTTATTAACATTGTTTTATATAAATAATGTGTTGACACTTAATAATTAGTTTCGTTTACAAAAGCGCCAAATAATTTTCAACATTTGCTATTAGATGTAATCATTCAATACATTAATTAATGTTCTTGTAACATGAATACTAGACTGTCTCATTAATGTTCGAGCGAGTTGGAAACATTACAGATATCCTGACAATTTTATAGCCTGCTCATTTAAAGCTTTCTATTGATTATTAAGCAAATTATTTGAAATTTATTTTTTATTTGAAGGGAATTGTTTTTCTACCACTTAAAGGAGCCTGCTTCAAGGCGTAACTTGAGGCATTGTGATTGCCTTCTAATAAAGACCAATATATTTTTTCGCATTTATCCTGTGACAGATTGAATGCGTTCTTAAATTAGTTAAGGACTCTCACTCATTAATTTCCTACGCTGAACTTTTAACACACAATCATAGTTTAAATTGCAAAAAAAAAGAATACCCGTAAGTATTATTATTGTTGCTAAATTGTTGCCTAAATCGTACCGGTTTCTAAATCTTACTTTTCTAGCAACAAAGCGCTTAGTTTGTGAAACACAACAAGTTATCTATGAATCGTATCTGGCAGTCAATTGAAGTTATAAATAAGTTTGTCTTTTCTATAAATTTGTGTTTGCAACATAATGATAAATGTGGCTGCGCTTTTCGATGTAGTTCTACATATATGTCAAGCGAGATTAAAACATTTAAACAAAGTGTTTTGTTTCCAAAATCGTAAAAATATTGTAAGCATTCTATGGCAGAGTCTACTATATTAGACGATGGGGTTCAAAGTTGCTTACCTAAAGTACGATTTAGGAAACTCGAAGTACGATTTAGGATATCGTTTATATCATAGTGTTATCAAAATTTCTTTTCAAAACATATAAAATGTTTAGATTTTATATTATAATGCAGAGAAAATTAGGGGTAGTACAAAATTTTTAAAAAAATTACGATTTAGATCACTTTCCTCTATTATCATGGTAATTTCATACTTACACTATAAAGTGTCGTCGCTACTTTTTGTCGTACATACAACTAACGTAATATGATCTTCAATTCACAGTTAAGCTACACTGCAGCGTGAATATAGTATAGCAGACACAATATGATATTCTATGTAAAGTAAACATTCAAAACTAATACTCCCTCTGATATCCGTTAGATTTCTGCTTGTGCCAAAAAGTAGTATACCTTTAAATTTAATTATTGTATTGGTAAAATAACTATAAATTATTAAATATTTATATATTTTTGGAACATAATTGTAGTTAACCCTCAAAAAGAAATATTTACTTGTTAATATGAGAGGGAGATTTCTAATACTTTCTTACTTTTATTAACATGATTGCTTGTAGGCAAAATTTCAATGCCAGAAAAACATAGGTATATTAATTAATTTGTTCATAATTCGTATTAAAATTTGATATTCTATAACTACAAACTACTACTACTACTTTCAATAATCTCACTTTTTTAAAGAAATGTATATCATATTTCCGCACATGTATGTATAACGAAAAATTGTCTCTACTTGACTTATGACATTTTTATATTGAGAACAGTAACAAACGTCTTTAAAAACCATTTCCCACCCTGTCACGTTTAAACTAATAAATGAAAATAGTATTCATGCTATATCAAGCCGTAATCTTGTATCAATGTGAGTTAAAGATTAGTGTTTATATCACGTCAAACGCCATAGGTACGTAAGGCAAAATCTAAAGACTACATTTTGTAGTGTAGGTGTGAAATGACCCTTAACATTTCGTAATTTTAGCTTTCTTAGTCCTATTAATATCCGTTCACCGGCGTTAATATACATTTCAAGTATCATCGGTTTTTACTTATTTTCGATTTTTCAAACTGTTAGTTTAGTAGTTTGTTAAGAAACAAAACATGTTTTCTAATTTGACAATAATTTAACATTTGATGCTTTCAATAATTCAGAAATGATAATAAAGTTATATAAAAACGCAATGGTAATAATGTATTAAAAGAAGCAGATGTTTTATGCATTTTCAGTTTTTTATCAAACCGATTAATATTTCGGAATTTCAGCTATGTTGGAAACGAACAAATTACATTGTAAGATGTGCTAATCTCAAGTTCTTTTTCACTTATTTATATGGTATAATAAAATGATAGAGTTATGTCTCTTTTTCCCTCTAATCAGCCTAAAGCAACTTGGGACTAGTCCTTTGGGTAAAAATGCTGTAGATTTGTACGAGCTGCGTTCAGCTAAAAAGATTAATGTGATGTCACTTAATATAAAAAGGAATGTACGTAAGTGAATTAGAATAGTTACCATTTTGCACAACGGTAAATCTTTTGTTAAAACTTTTTGAGATAAACGCACAACGGCACAATGCTATTCATGATTATTTTCGTAATTATTTATAAATTAAAGTAGTTAATTGAATATCTAACCATTCAATTACTATTACTAACATAATTTCCAGCTTACTAACCAAATTAATTAGTTTTGTTAAATTGATGTATATAATTAACATAGAAACATACACACGTATACGTAAGCAATAATTAATCAATTTAAGAATCACTGGCGCAAAATTCGTTTGTGGAAAAACGACAATCTATCGTATAAATATATAGGTGGAAAAGGTATGCAACCCAAACAACCCCCGTGTTTTGAAAGTAACATGCTGATCGATTTTGTTTGCTGTGTAAACAAACTGGAAATTGAGGATGAAATTTCCATCATTATAATTTAATGCATCAATGGATTTATAAATTAGCATCTATTAATTCTTGTTCTTTTTTAATGGAAATATTGCTTAACATATTTTAGTTTTGCTAATATTTACACAATTCGTTGTGCTAAAAATACCGAATTGTATGCGATAGAAAAGTGGTAAAAAATTCAAATAAATGGAAATGATTTAGAGATAATTTTTTTTGTTCTGTTTGGAAAATGTATGTATGTATATATAAAATGTATATGGAACATGCAAGCTGGTAATTTAATGATAGAATGTTAGCTTTCAGACACTTACAAATTAATTATTTATTAGGCTTTACAAAATACTGATTGTAATTAAAGAATTGAATAATTTATCTTTATATTAGATCATATACTCCATCAACATCAACATCTAAATTAATGTTGATTTGCATTTATGGCATTGATGTTCTTATTTTTATGCAATAGCACACATTTATGCAAATTTCATTTTTATTCTTAAAAATTACAACACGATTGGAATTGTAATTTAAGCTTAAGTAATACTACAAAATTATCAAAGCAACAATATTCCATTTTATTAATGCCGTTCCATAGATATTTATGCAAATTTTATTGCTTTAAGCTTCGTTATAAATCTGAAGCAAGCAATGAAATAAATCAGAGCGAAATTACATAAATTCTGTTTTAGTTTTTAATGCCATAAAGCAATTTCTAATAAATTACTACCGCTTTTAAAAATAAAATGATTTTAATCCTCATACTTAATTCATAATTTATCTAAGATTACATCACCTTTTCTGTCATGTTTAAAATGAATGAGCTGCTTAAGTCAAATACGAATTCGATTCAGATATGTGTACATCTATTTGTAGAATATTAATTGCAAATACAAAAACGGTATACAGTGGTATACAGCAGCAAACGTATAAATTGTTTACTCTTTACGAAAACGATTTAAAGAAAACAGTTTCAAGTTGAAAATTTTAAGCATAAAAGCTAAATGTAGCATAAATGGTATAATTTATATAAATATTTGTTTGTTTTTCATTACATTTCGTTTAAGGCAAATTTAGTAAAAAATATTAGAAAAATATTTATCTTCGAGAATGACCTCTATTTGAATTTATCAAGATTTCAATTTTTATACAACTATTTTCATATGTTTTTTTAGCAAAAAATTTAAAGTAAGAATTACGGTAACGGAAAAAAATAAAAAAGCTCAAGCCGTGGCATTACGTGGCTAAAGTAAAATTTGTAGTAGAAATGTTCCTAAATACAGCAATGTTGTTACAGCTTTAAAGATTTAGGTCTCTAAGACTTTGATAAATAAATTTCACGTACAAGTAGTCATAAAATTTTATACGTACCTCTATACGTATAGGTACTTAAAAATGAGAACAATATAGAATCAGTACTTATAGATCTTATGAAAATATGGTATATTATACATTTATAATAATTTCAATGTTAAGGGGTTTTATAATGTAAACAAGATGTAAATAAGAAATGAAGTAAGATAGATAATAAATGTGCGAGTTGTAAGTACATGTATGAATTGAAATGTTAAGTAGAGTGTTTGAATCAGTCATTGGTAAATTTAGTAGTGGAACAACAGTGGAAACGTGTTGTGGAAGATTTACCCATTCTGTGTAGGAATGGTAATGAGAAACTTAAACGTAGTGTGCTGCCTTTTCACTGCCGGTTGAAACTGTGCACACTCTCCCAACTTAATCCTTTTAAGTTGCTAGTTAATTATTAATGACTAACGTTTACATTTTACATAGGAAATTAAGTACGACGCACGATTTTAATGTGTTTTGAATGTTATCGATAATGTATTTGTGTCGTGCATACAAATCGAATCGTTTCCCTTTTTTCTCTCCCTCTTTCGCGTCCATCGAATGATTTTTTTATTGTTATTATTATTATACATGTAGAGAAGTTTCCCATTTGCTGATTTATTGTTGTTTACGAGATGTTCGTATACCTAAAACTAGCTGCTGAAAAGTTTGCCGTTTGGTGGAAGAAAAAAGGATCGTCAGCGCTTGTAGTTTAATTTCCTTGTAGAATACTGCGTCATTGATTAGCTGCATTCGGTTTTATTTATGTTATTTACACAGACATTGCATTTTTAATGTTCATTTTCAATAATACGTTTTATATTTTATATATTACTACTCTTCATCGATTTAAAACATCATGAATTATCAACGCATTTTAAGAATTTATAATAATTATCCGAACATCTTTAGTAGTATTATAAAACTTTTCTGTATTAAAAGTACCTAGCATTATTCTACGTTGAAATATGTAATTTAACAATTAGATATGATGTTTTTGAGCGTTTTAATAATAAATAAGTAGATAATAATTACATTTCAACGAAATATATAGAAATGTCTTATCCATTTGAATCAATTGATATTTATTTTCATTGCAAAGCTCAGAGTGCTTGAAGAACTAATTTAATTTCAGTTTTACTATAAACACAACAATCAACAATCGGCTATTTGTAATGCTCAAGTACGCGAATTAAACATTTATGCGCCTTAAAATGTGCAGTTGTAGCCGTTTTAAAAATGCACTTACTTTTAAACAAAAAAAAGTATATTAAATCAATGCATAGTTTATAATTATAGATTTTAATTATGATTCGTTGCATAGAGAGAGAGACATAAATGCACAATGTGATGTTTTTCGAATGTCATCAGTGATTCGGCGAAAACAACGCACACACATCCCAGCAACATTTTATTTTTTATCATTATTCCGTTCCTTTATTTAGGGAAAGCAATCTATTAGTTCCGGAATGAGAATCAGGCTTCTATTATGAATAATAATCGTTTATCAAATACAAAAGAATGAGCACGACGTTTATTCGAAAAATTTTCATCGTCTTACATATAAAATATTCAACTGCAAATATAATTCGCGTCTAATCTAATCAGCAAGAAATGTTATAAGCACGTTTTATAATCTCATTACGCTTATTAAATTAAATTAATATTAATTAGAATTTTTTTATTAATGTAAATTAGTTTAATGTAATAAAAATTTTTAGATAATTTTCTTATGCTGCATTTAAGCCGCTTTTTCGTATATTTATAGTAATTTGAATCATTTGAATAAATATCCTTTCTTGCTCGAAATTCTCTACCTATCAATTGAATAGGTAAATATTGCTATAAATATAAGAAAGGGTAATTATACACCTACCACCTTTGATATGAAAATGTACTAATAACTTTTTATTGTTTTTAGGTAAGTTTGCTACAAATACCCAGGAATCCTGGTACGTAATTATGAATGAATCGAATGTTGTTCTATATTCTTTAATAGAATTGATTAAATGGCAATTATGCAAATTAAGAACGGTTGTTAAATAAGTAATATGTAGGTCAACACATTTTGGCATAATTATGTTATGAAATTACTATGCAAATTTTTATTATTATGAATAATTAATTTTAGTGTTACTGCAACAATATTAATTGATATATTAATAAGTAAAAATCAATAGCAATGTTTCATTCAACATTCATCAAACGCCTCGATACGGAACAAAACGCTTTAATAATAATTTATCGTTTAATATTATAAATTATATATAATCTCTTGTAGTGGGAGCAAATAAATTCCAGATTCAGGCGTTTTTTTATATATATATATATATATATAAATGCGCGTTTTTTCGGTAATTACGTGTATTGATTTAGCGTGCATTTAGATTTATCGCTGAAATGATTAAAATACTAGGAAAAGCAGCTTGTATAAAATGGTATACCACTAAAAATTATTTCACGATTCAATTATAAACTACGCTGCAGTATATTTTACTTTTTGTAGTTTAATTAACAACTAAGAGCCACCATGAATACAAACTTAGTATAATTAAATTGCTTGCATGATCGCAACACTTTCCTAAAAATGAGTTTAAAAATTAATCTTTTACTTTATGTAATAATTATATTATTTTTTCATGTCTTTTATGTTTATGTCATAACTCTGTAAGTTGGTGCATATTGCTGAAAGTTAGTAACACCTTCTAATCACTACAAAATGTTAATTAATTTGTTAATGGAGCTTTGTCGTAGTGGTATACAAGTTGCATAAATCGAATATTTAGGTGGTAAATAGTCCGAATAAGTAAATGGCAATTTGGTATTATATTTAGGTAAGCGCGATGTAAACTCTAAATGTATTTGGTTAACTAAATAATTTGATTTTACGGTATATTACTAGAGTTTGAAGTTGTAGCCCCATTATACTTTATAACTATTTTAAAATGTTCCATAAAGTTATTTTAATCTATTAAAAAAATTTACAATTTTTTAAATTGCACTATCGTTGAATTTGTAAAATAAGTGCAAGATATACATTTTTATTATTTTAACACCTCTTTTATTCAGGCTACAAAAGGAATAAAAAACAATTCAACCTTATAGGAACAATAACATTATTCCCAGTTAAATTGCTAAAGAATTTAATAAGCAATCAAGATATTGATAAACATGCAACATAACAAAAGAAAAAAATAATGAATAGGTAAATAACTGAATTGAAAAATAATGAATACATCTTATATATGTAGGTATATATCGCATAAATCCACACAAACTAATAAATAGCATCACTGATCGGAATCAATACATAAATAAGAAATATCACTAGGAGGAAATTCTGTCCAATCTATCTATCTTTATGGTCCTAATATACTGCATGCTTTTAAAATACATATTAGTGGCATTTATTACTTTGTTATTAAAGATAATTTAATAGGTAATATTTCGACTACAGAACGACTTTTTGTGAAGGTAAGTACAAATATCTATAACTGAATATAGGATTTAAATTTTGCCATAGCGTAAACTTGATCAAGTCGTAGCCTTTAACAACACTCGCTGTAAATCGGTAAATGCGTTAGCACAAATTTTTTTTTATATTTAATTGTCACATTATAATTATAATTGATAGTTTTGAAAAGAAAAGTCAAGACGATTTAGTAATCAATTATCCTTAAGTTGCGCAAATAGTGAAACTACGAAGTAACGTAAAAAGAATGTATGACTTTACACAGAGACTCAAATGCATCACTATGTACTTATGCTCTCATATAGGGTGTCTTAAACATAACTGACATTTTACATTTCTCGCCATTTTTTCACTGTAAAATTAGCGTAGATATTTATGAAGTTTTAATGGCGATGCGGGAATTGCGCAGAAAAAACCAAGGATGCAAGGATTTTCTACGCAATTCACGTTTCGCCATAACTAAAAAACTATATAGTTATTGAAAGAAAATATAATGATCGTATTTGCTCTAAACAAAGTATCTTTAATTAGCTACAAAGATCAGTTGTTTTTTAAAGAGTTAAAATGTCAATTACTTTTAGAGCACTCTATATAAATACATATGTTTCTTTTTCTGTCTACTAGTATTGCAATGTAAATCGCCGTGTTTAGAAACCTATGTGCGTAACCCAGCCGGATATTAACTAAGGGTCGATTTCATAATCAAATCGTTAATGCTCCGTTAACTAAAGGGGGGATTAAGTTAAGGTGCCTTTAAATGACAATTTAAAACTATTACTAATGTCACTTGAAAACATTATGAAATTGATTTTTATTTTTAAGAAAGACTTAAATTTTAACAGACCATTAAAATGATTATAAAATCGACCCTAAGACTAAATGATATTGTATAATAATATGACAATTATAAAGTGTCTATATTATTCTATCGCGTCCGAAATTATTTAAAATAGGTATAATGTATATTTTCAGTAATTTAGGATCATAGAACCTATATACTCAATATTGCATGAAAATTCTACTCACAATCCTTTGTTTCATGGAATTACAATAATTCGTTTCAATTAGCTAGTTTATAAATACTAGATGATAGTGATAGAAGAATTCTGAAAAATTAACTGTGTCGTCGGTAGCGAATCAATACATAAGTATTCGCTACGTACAATTAATTAAACAGGAAGTAGTTTCATTGATTTTTATACTACAGAACTTTCAAAATTACTGAATTGTAGTTTAGACAAAGATGCGACTTAATCAACTTTACCCTATGTAAAATATTAATAAATAAATGGTATTCCAATGTAAAGCTTTAAATTTGTTTGTTTAATAGAAATCATAAACTGCAAAAAATGTCTAATATACACCTTGCATTGTCATGGAAATTTATACAAATTATTATTATTTTCTCTATTTTATATTGAGATCAATAAACCAAATATTTTTATGAAAATAACAAACTTTATTAAGTGATCAAATATCAAAATATATATAGGAGCCTTGTGTTGTTGTTAATCTTTTTTTTTGGACTAAAATTTTTAGGGTGTAGCTATGCAATCACTATGTAGAAGGGCCTTGCTTAATATGATAAATAATTTAAATAAAAAATCCTACCTCGTATTGTATTGTATTGTAAAATATCCTATTCTCATCAGTTATGAACACAATAAATTAAAACCGAATCATTCTAAAAATGAATTAATTAACACAACTATAAAAACGTGTCTTGTCTTGAGAGCACCCCGAAGTGGACTAATAATTTACTCATTGCGCAGGTATGAATTATACGTTAGTGCATGAGTCACATATTTCTACCTATCAGAGGGTTGATACGTACGGCCACAAAAAATTGTTTATTTCATTTACGTACAGGTGCGAGTGATGAGTCATACATGCCTGTGACATAGGAATTTTTCAAAAATTAAACGTTTGAAACCAAAGAAGCTGAAATAAGTAATAACCCGCTTTAATCAATTGAAATATGTAAAGAGATAAGTCAGCTTAGAATGTGTAGTTAATGAGTTAAGTTTAGTTTTTGAAACATTTTTGTCATTTTTGGAAATTTCAATGCAATGCTTATTGGAATGAAAAATTGCTGTTATTTTTAAAATATTTGTATACTAAATATAGCTAAGTAAAGTCAATGATTTAATTTTGAAGAGAATATTGGTAACAGCGCGCTCCAACCTATTAAAATCTATAAAAGGATAAGTCAGCGTACGATTGTGCTGGGACATGTATTGCAAATTAAAAATCTTACCTTGTATTGTATTGCATTGTAAAATATCCTATTCTCACAAGTCACAAACACAATAAATTAAGTACGAATGAGTTTGTAAATAATTTAATGCACACACTTATTAAAAACGCGTCTTATCACGAGAGCAATGCGCGGTATGCTAATAATTTAGTGGATCAGTCACATATTTGTACTGATCAGAGGGTTAATACGCGCAGACGCAATAACTTGTTTATTTCATGTAAGTACAGGTGCAAGTAATGAGTCAGAAGTGCGTGATGGTGACGTCATCACTAACTTCCCAAGTAGAAATTCAAAATTGAAAAACATTGACACAATATTGAAATACAATATTAAATATTGTATTTGCGTTGTAATGATATAGGTCTCTAGATTGAGCCAATATTGAACTCAATG
>JARJDW010006586.1:0-12047 GCA_030264715.1 Adinopsis sp. GC000173 | reverse complement strand
AATAAAAACCTACAAAAAACAAGCATTTTTGCTAAATTGTCAGTTGCACTAGCGCCACCTTTGTAATAATAGCCAAACTAAAACCTAGCATAGACAGCAACTAATTTATTTTTGTGCAATATGTTTGCTGTATAGCGTGTTGCCTACGTATTTTTGTTATGTGTGTCATGCTCCGCATGCGCTTCGCATGCCATGTGTTTTATTTGTTGTATGCGTATAACTAACCTCAATTATGGGTAGGGGTGAAAAAGGCTATAATTGGAAGTCTAGAGAGGGTGTTAAAACTACTATCGATGATTCTGCAACTAAAAAGGTATTTTCTTATATATTTATCACAATATTGTAGTTAATTACGGTTTATTTCAGATAAAATTAGAGCTCGAAGCGGAGGGTAAATATGACGAGAGCAATCCGCTTGTTTTGCCATCACAAAAGCGTAAAACGAAAGATAAACATATTGTAAAGCAACAAACCAAGATGCTATCAGCTAAGCAACGCAAACACCTCGAAAAGATCGTCGATAAGAAGAAGATAAAAGAGAATGTAGGTTTTCTATTAGATTTCGCACCAATCAATGATTAATAACCATATTTTTAGCGAGCGACTTTATTGGAGTCCTTAGCAAAGGTACAAGCAACGCCAGAGGAGTTGAAACAGTACACATCAATCACAACGACGCAAACTAAAGGATTAAAACGCTTGTTTCATGAACAAGAGTATGGCGTTAAAAAAGTACCTAAAGTGGATCAAGTCATATTAGATGGTACCGTTCAGATTAATAGTTTAAGTGGTAGCAAACGTCTACGTTTGCAAGCGCTTAAGGAGGATATAAAAGTGAATGATCCAAATGTTGTTGGGTTTGATTCAAGTTCAAGCGATGATGATGAGGACGAAGAGGAGAGCGATCAAGAAAGTGGTATCGAAGTTGAAAATGTAAATGAAAATGAAGCTGAAAATACAAATGAAAATGAAGTTGAAAATACAAATGGAACTGAGGAAGTAAACATGGCAGACACAAATGAAGAAAAAATCGCAGATGAAAGTGAGGAAGTAACCCAGGTAGAAGCACCTAAAGATGTTGAACAAGTAGTTGTAATAAAAGACGATAAAGTAGAAGAGGTTAAAGTTAAATCTGAGATAAAAGTTGAGCGAAAGAAGGCTGTGTTCATTCCAGTGGATAGAGATGAATCTATTCAAGCAGCTCGCTTAAAACTTCCAATTCTGGCCGAAGAGCAAATAATCATGGAGAAAATAATGGAAAATGACATTGTACTACTTGCTGGTGAAACTGGTAATTAATATAATATAAATTATCTCATAAATAGTGTTAACAATTTAAATTTTAGGCAGCGGAAAGACCACACAAGTGCCACAATTTTTATACGAAGCTGGTTACGCTGAAAATAGACTAATTGGTGTGACCGAACCGCGACGTGTCGCTGCTATATCGATGTCAAAACGTGTCGGCGAAGAAATGAATCTACCACCATCGCAAATCTCATATTTGATACGATTTGAAGGCAATGTAACCGATGAGACCAAAATCAAATTCATGACGGATGGTGTATTATTGAAAGAAGTCCAAAAGGACTTTTTATTAAAGAAATATTCCGTTATCATTCTTGATGAAGCACACGAACGTAGTGTTTATACAGATATTCTAATAGGATTACTCTCGCGTATTGTTCCGCTACGACGCAAACGCAAAGATCCATTGAAGCTGATCATTATGTCTGCCACGCTCCGTCTGGAAGATTTCACCGAAAATGAACGTTTGTTTAAGGTGACGCCGCCGGTGGTGAAGGTGGAAGCGCGTCAGTATCCAGTTACGGTGCATTTCAACAAACACACTTACGACAATTACGTCAAGGAAGCATTTACCAAGGCTGCGAAGGTGCATACAAAACTACCAGAAGGTGGAATATTAATTTTCGTCACTGGACAACAAGAAGTCAATTTGTTGGTGAACAAGCTTCGAAAAGCGTTTCCACTCAAGCAAAAGAAGAAATATTTGGCGGCGGTAAGTGATGCGGACTTGAATAGCGATTTGAAGAATCGTCGCAAGAAGATCCGAATTGTACCGAGAGTGAATTTGGACGATTTTACTTTACCGGACTGTGAGGATGGCGATGCAGACGACGATGATGATTGGTAATTTATTAATAACATAATAATTTCAATATTTAAAAGAAACTCTTTATTTTGTGATTTTTCAATATTTATTTCGAGAATCTGCGACATATTTCGACTGTGCATCATTAGAATGTTTGTGTTCTATTACACAAATGGTTGGAAGTGATAGAGTAATTATTGCGGATTACGGGTTTTTACTAGTTTAACAGCAGTGAACTGTTTATGTCCATTTGGTCGTTTAATAATATAATATCTTGTCGTTGATGTTTGTTTACTTCCATTGCCGCTAATAGATTAAGTTTGATTCCTTTTGCTTGAGTGTGTAGCGCACGCCGGGAATGAATGTTGATGTGTGCTGTTGGTTATTGAGGTGATTTGCAAAATTTGATGTTGTCTTGTTATTTCAGAAGACTGCTTGATGTTCTTTTATTCTTGTGTGGAAACTTCTTCCGATTTGACCAATGTATACTATATTACAGTCATCACATTTAAGTTTGTACACACCGCTTTTTGATAATGCCTGTTTTATATTTTTGGTTTTTGTTTCTTAAGTAGATTTTCAAGTTATTTGTAGAATAGTAGATAATATTTGAATTGCCATTTTCTATGATGTTGCAAAACAGTCGAAACATGTCGCAGATTCTCAAAATAAATCATAAAATAAAGAGTTTCTCTTGAATAACGAATTAATATTAATATTTCTTATTTTTTTTAGTGAAATCGATGATTTAAATTTTAATGACGCTGAGGCTGTAATACCAAGAAACGCTCAACCGCTCTGGGTGCTTCCTCTTTACTCCTTACTGCCATCACATAGGCAAGCCAAAGTATTTCAACCACCACCGTTTGGATGTAGATTGTGCGTGGTTAGTACAAACGTCGCCGAAACCAGCTTAACCATTCCCCACATCAAATATGTCATCGATAGCGGTAAAACAAAAGTGAAGCTTTACGATAAAATCACAGGTGTTAGTAGTTACGTTGTAACGTGGACGAGTAAAGCATCAGCCGATCAACGTGCAGGTCGTGCTGGACGTACAGCACCCGGACATTGCTATCGCCTCTATTCGAGTGCGATATTTAACGATGTGTTCGTCAAGTTTGGCCAACCGGAGATTCAACAAAAACCCGTCGACGATTTGTATCTGCAAATGAAGTGTATGAATATCAGTAAGGTGGTGAATTTTCCATTTCCGACTGCGCCCGATTTGCTGCAGTTACGTACAGCGGAAGCAAGATTAGAGACATTGGGTGCGCTAAAGGATCATCAAGTGACTCCATTGGGTCGTGCCATTGCTAGATTTCCAGTGCAGCCGCGTTTTGGCAAGATGCTAGCGCTTAGCCATCAACATGACTTACTTGCATACACAATCCTTCTTGTCGCTGCCCTTAGCGTGCAAGAAGTGTTACTAGAGACACCGATAGGACAGGACGAGGATAAAAGTATACGTCAGAGATGGTTTGCGACGCGAACACAATGGGCGGGTGTTGGTAATTCACTGCTACTAGGTAAGAATCATAGATGAATTAAAATATTGTATCAAAATCCGCTTATGTTAAAATGTCAAATACACAAAATTTTCGTGGCGATAAAATGAAAAACAAAATTAAATATCAATATCTTTCAAGAATTGTTTACGCCAATATTACAAATCATTTTCTGTAACAAAATGTGCACAAAATTGTTTCATAAATGAGAATGTTTGCAATTTTATTTAAATTTTTGCTTTAAAATGTTTTTAAGCTCCAAAGTCTTGCTGCAGAAACACATAGGGGATAAGGGGGCACATATGGACAGCAGAGCATAAATGAACATTGGCCTTTTTTTCGTTCTCGGAGGTTGGAGGAGGTTGAAATTCGGCATCTAAACAACCTCTGAAAGTAAGGTGGCAATTCGAGCATAGATTGAAGAGAAAAATTTAAGTTTTGAACACGACAAATTGTCTACATGTGCCCTTTTCTCCTCTAAGTAAATTTTCAGGTCATGTCTTGCGACAAATATTAATTTTTTGTTTGAAATGTTGAAACAAATGATTGTGTTGGGAAAATTAAGATCCTCTGCGCTCAGATGTTTGCCTAATACTTTACCGATATGCAAAGTTTAAAGCCGCGTACAGACTTGAGCATTTTTGCGCGCACGAACAGCTTATGACTACAAACGAATTGTTGTGGCAATGTAGTAGGCAAACATGTTAGTGTAGGCGGTAGGAAAATAGGAAAATTCACTTGAAGAAAAAAAGCCGGCAGGTTCAGACGTATCAACTCATTCTACGTCAAACTCACTTCTCTAATAGGTTTCAAATTTTAAGCTGTAATTAAGGTAAAATTCGAGATCAATTAGAGGAGTTGAACGCAGAGAACGCAATGCTATTTATTACCAATTTGGCTATTTCAACTGTAGGCAGCACAACCAATTACATTCGAATACTTCAATATTTCAAATTTTCATATCCTGAGATTTAAATCGCAAATTTTATTCGCAAGCACAATCAGATGTATTCAGAAATATCTTTAGTTGCACTCCTGGCATTTCAAACCTTTCAAATGTATAAATTTCTTAATAATGTAATATAAATGAATCCGTCTAATAATCGATAATTTGTAGGCGATGCGATGGTGCTGTTGAAAGCGGTCGGTGCAGCCGAATATGCAAATTCCGAGCATAAATTAGAGCTGTTCTGCAACGAGAACGGATTGCGGCACAAAGCCGTGGTGGAGATACGTAAATTACGTACGCAATTAACCAATGAGATCAAATCGAACGTGCCCGATGTAGATATTGTCGTCGATCCCAAACTGCAGCCGCCGACCGATTTGCACGCGAAATTGCTGCGCCAAATCCTCCTCGCTGGAATGGGCGATCAGGTGGCGCGAAAGATAATGCCCGATGAGTTACAGCCCGAGGACGATAAATCAAAGTTTAAGTACGCGTACCGGGCGAATAATATGGAGCAGCCGGTGCATATGCATCATTCATCAGTGCTTAAACGCACACTGCCGGAATTTGTCATTTATCAAGAAATATACGAAACTAATAGGATATATATGCGTGGAGTCACTGCTATCGAGCCGGAATGGTTGGTGAAATTCGTGCCGCATCTATGTAATCTCAGCGAGCCGCTAAGTGAACCAACACCAAGATACGACGCAGTTACCGGAAAGATTTTCTGTACAGTGAATGGAACTTTCGGGCCGCAGGCATGGCCGCTTCAGCATACTGAAATTGTATATGAAAATGCGCTCGGTGCATACAAATGGTTTGCGTGCGCTTTTCTCGAGGGTAAAGTATGCAAAGCCCTGGAAAAATACAAGAGTAGTTTGTTGAGCGCGCCGAGTCTGATGGTGAAAACTTGGGCTAGGATGCAAATGCGTGCCGACGCTATCTTGAAGGCGCTAATGAATGGGAAAGTGTGTTCGAGGGACAAACTTGCCGAAACTTGGCGCGAGGATCCTAAATGTATGTATATAAACACAATTTTAATTGGTAATTTAATTAATTCATAATTTCGTTATTATAGTTCTAAAAGCCGAGTATTTTCTATGGTTGCCGCAGTCTGCGCAAGCTGAAGTTTCTCTACTATGGCCGCCAGAAATTTGAAAAAATTCGTTCAAAAAATTTATTTAATTATATTAATTCGTTAACAATATATATATAAATATTTACCTAGAATTCATCGTTTTGTATACTCCATAAATCAATACAGCATGTGCGATGTGCAGCAAGCTGCTGGATAGGATTGTACTAGGATAGACGTTCCAGCAATATTCGATAACTGCTAGAATTAGAAACGCTACGGGTTTTTTAAACGGCGTTGAATACGCCAAGTATAATAAACTGTGAAAGTACCACGAGTAGAATTGGTAGTGTAATGATCTGGCACACGCCACACCCAATAAATTCGTGACGAAGAATGGCAGCACCAGCAGTTGACTGATTTTATTAAAGTTGATTTCGTATTTATCTTCAGCGTCGTTGTCAACTTGTTGTTGTGGTGGTGGTGGTGGTGCTGTCTTTTTAGCGTGTTGCGATTTATTTGAAGTTCGCTGTTTTGTAGTGTTGTTGGCTCCTTTACTCAGTTGCTTCTCGAAGCTATCGAGGAATTCCTGCTGCTCTTTACTGAGCTCTTCTTCCACAGGCTGCTGTTGTTGCTGATGCTGCTTCTGCTTTTTCTTCGGTTTACGCTGCGTTTGCTTCACCGTTTTCTGCTCGATCGTCTGCGATTTCATATCACAAATTGCAGCGCGTAATGTAGCGTACGACTTGATGTAACGCTTGAGCGCCGGCAGGAAAACGAGCAGTAAAATTACATGCAATATTAATAACGCTAGATGAAATTTACGATCTTCAAAGATGGCACGATCGAGAAATCGATAGTTGACAGTCCATTTATGCTCGAATATGCGGCCGAGATCAAAACTAGCGTGCATATACGACCAAAAATTCGCGACGAGAAATGGCAATCCAAGTACGAGTTGTATCATGGCACAAATCGCTAAATTACACGCCACTTCGCCGTAGCTCAAATTCATCAAGTACGCAATTAGCAGACATGGCGCGTACAGCAAAATATTCATCTTGATTGAGACCGCCAATGAGAAGAAGACGCTCCCCAAGCGCCATCGATTCTTTAGAAACTCGTTCAGACTGGCGTAAAACAATAGAACGGCGATCGGATCATTGAACAGACGCAGCACATAGATTGAATGTATCCGATATGAAGTTATCGCGCTCAATACAAGCGCATAAGATGGTATCTTGCTCGTCTTCTTGTAGATCTCATAGGTGAGATACGTTTGCATCAGATAGATTGCTAAAAATATATATTGTGCGATACGTATATTACTTCCATAGTACGTTACGTAATAAAGTAGCGTGTAGATGTATAGAAATCCAGCTGGATAAACGCACGGTCCGGTATCACCTAGATGACAACATTCAGTTTTGTTTAAATTCGTACAATTTGATGAATGAAACGCTCACCTTTAAGGTATTGATAATCGAATGTGCCATTCACAAATCCTTCCACTTCTTGCATGTATGCGATCCAATCAATTTCGGTATAATTTACATTTTCGATAATGAAAATGTTCAAAAATACTTCGCCGATGAGCAGCAGCCAACATACGGGAGCGATATAATGCGGATCAAATATCAATTTGTTAATATATTGATAATTTAAATATTTCTTTATCATCATCATCGTCGTTGTCGTCGTTGGCGGCGTACACGTTGTCGGTTTATTTTTAGTTTTAGCCATAATGTAGAGCGTTTGGAAAGAGTTCGGTCCCGGATAAATATTTTGAGGTTAGATGTCATGTGTGTTGTATGCAATGATAAAATCGCACCAAATAAAAAACAAGATTTATATTAAAAATGTTACAAACCATACACGATTTGCGTATCATTAACGATCAATAAAAAATATTGCATTATTTTTGATTTTTTTTGCATTACGGTTCGTCCTTAGTGGGGCTGTTGGAACATAGATGTCGCAACAGTTTAGCATCACAAAGAAATATTTTCTTTTTGAATAAGTAATCGAGATTATAATAAATTAATAATAAATAAGAGTAAAATAGGACGTAAACCATAAAACAAAATTTCAAGTTTGTCGTTTTTTTTTATTATTTTTTTATACTAACAGAATATTAATAATATTTCAAATTGTTCATCATATCTACAATGTAATGTAATTTTTTTGAGTTTTTTTTACCTTTTTTTTATATTTTTAATAAATATAAACTATTAGAATAATGGTCATTATAATAATAATTACAATATAATCTATCATCTTTTTTTTTGTTAATTTTGTCTCTCATATATAATGTATATTTAATTTTTAATATAATCTCTGTGTTTCTCTTCCTCCTCGTTTTGTTTTGTTCATCATCTCATTTATAATTCATCAAGAAAATCACAATAAAATATTTATGTAATGAGGAACAGAATAATAACTACAGGTACTAAATGTTCGATAAGCGTAACAATCAAAAATTTACAAAAATAACAATTAGAATAATTATATTAAATCATCGAGTGCTTCATTTTTTATTTATTATTTGCATTCATTGTTTATTATTTAAATTATTATATATGTTTTCTTTTTGGCACCGCATTGTTTCTTATTTTTTCTCTAATTTTGGTTTTTTAGATAGTATATATATATAAACTAATTAGTTGATATCGATCACATTTTTTCTCTTGTACATTTTCTCGTTCATTCGCTCGTTTAGTTTCTTTTTTTGTTTGTTTTAGATTATTAATCGTACTAAAAATGACCAACAAGTTAATGTAATTTGGTGGTGGTTGAATGAATGTTTGTAGTTGTGTGCGTTTGGAAAAAATGTTTTTGACTTTTTCTCTTTGTTCCTTCTTTTTTGTTGGGCGGGGGAGTGGGATAATAATCTATATATATATATATAGTTTATATATAAATATATCATTAGTATGTGTGTGTGTGTTTTTCTTATTCTTCAAGTATAACAGATAAAATATGCAATAAAAAATGATAAGTAAACTATATATGCTGCCTGCAGCCGCTGCTTAGTTTACATTCAATTAACGTGGCCCGAAATCGAAAAACAAATACGAACAGAGAGAAAATAAAGAAGTAGCATAAAAATGTAATGTCAATGTTTTATAATAATTATATAATATCATCGTTTCGTTCATTTATATATATTATTATTATTAAATTATTTGGGCTGCGTCGATTTGCCTTCGAATGGGAAACTGCACAATTTTAACATTGTACTTTTTTTTGTACAGTTTCCCACCAAATATCAATCGATTGTTGTTTATTTTTTGTTTTTTTGAAATTTATATATCACATTTACCTTCTGTTTAATCATCATCATCATCATCATCATCATCATCCATTTAATCGCAATAGAACCAAATGGAAACCATAAAGTAATATCAGTCGCCCTTTCGCTTATTGCTCCCATCCTCGCTGAAACCGCGCGTAAATCGTTTGCGTATCGGCCGACTAACGGTCGGATCTAAACTGTGCGAACGTCGCTGCCGTTGCATCTCCTCGACGAGCATCTCAATTTCCCAATTCGAATTCGAATTCTCGTACTCGCCCGACTCGTAGCCCGGTTCGGATGAATCGGCCGCCGTATCCGAATCGGTGTCCGTATTCGAGTCGATCTCCAGCACGCAGCTGTGCGTTGTTGTTGTCGTCGTCGTCGTCGATGCGGTTTGCGTGGTGGCATTCCATACGCTCAGCGGCTGTAGCGTTTGCGGCAGATGCTCGATCTCGGTGGATTCGTTGCGATTCAAATCGTCCCAGGAGTGTTCGCGGCCGGACACCACCGTCTCGATCGAATCCTTAAAACACAGAACACACGGGGAAGTCGCTTTGGTTGCTTATCTTTAATTTTTTGATGATGTTAATGCGTTCGCAAAAAAGCAGAGAGTAGAGTGAGTGTAGTGAGTGGTGGTGTGGTGGTGGAGGGTGAGTGATAATCAATCGTTGGGGCGGACGGGCGGGCTGGCGGCGTATATAAAGCAGCAAGCGTATGTGTCATGCTAGTAAAGTAAATTATGTACCGTAAATGAATCGTCGGCGGCCTTTTCGAGTTCGATTATGTGCGCGCGTAGCTGTTCGATTTGGGCGTCGCGCATTTTTATCTCCTCCTCGAGCTTGAGCAACTTTTCCTGGTATTTGCGCTGCATTTCGTGCAGATGCGAACTCATCACCTGCTTTATTGCAATTAGAATGTCGGCAAAGTATTGCTGTTCATCATCCAACGAACCTATAACCAACAAGAAAAACACTCACAAATTGTGCGATAAAGAGTCAGCAAACATGCGATATAATAGTACAATGCAATACTTATTATTAATAGGTTCCATTATTTTTGACGTATATCGAAATAAATTTTCCAATAAACAACAATGAAAAAGTATTTAATATGTTACTACTGGATAAAAAGCTTCTTGATATAATATATTTATGAAATTTTAAAATATTTTAATAAATATTATTTTAAAATATAATACTATTTTGTAGTTTCAAAAATATAAATGTCAATATATAAACAACTGACATCAACAAATACATTAATAGTACATTCGGTAAATACATTAATAAAATGGATAAAAGCTAAATTATATTTATAATCAAGTATCATCGACGAGCTAAGTACGTTCGTAAGCGTTCGTATATACGTGAAGTTATATAAAATAGAGTGAAGAAAAACTAGATGCACTTGATGCATTTACCGAACGCACTATAAAATAGCAAAATAACTCATACAAAAAATATAAGAAAATAGACTTTTATGAATATTTTTAAATGAAAAATGTAAATTTATAAACTATTGAAGATAGTTTATCTAGCGAATGGTCCAAGACTGAGAAGTGAGGTTAAAATGCTTGGATTTTTTAAATCTAGCTTTGAGATTTGACAGTTTTTTTGGCATTTATCAGTAATCAACTATGACCTCGTCAAATAGACCTCTTTACGCACTTTATACGTTTGCAATGGTCAACAAAAATTAGAGGGAAAAACATTGAAGTCCGCAACCAAAATAGCCGCTTGTCTGCTTTTTGGGTAAATTAAACTCTGCTTCAATTAGTTGTTTTGGTAGCAATTTAACTGCATATTTAACGTTTATTGATAAAATTTGCTTGAAACGCTTGATATACAACATATTTGAAATCTTCTAATATTAAATCTGAATCATCTCTGGAAATATTTGAAATACAAANTCAATTAGTTGTTTTGGTAGTAATTTAACTGCATATTTAACGTTTATTGATAAAATTTGCTTGAAACGCTTGATATACAACATATTTGAAATCTTCTAATATTAAATCTGAATCATCTCTAGAAATATTTGAAATACAAAAGACCTTTTATGACTTTTTACATAAAAATGCAGATGCAGTAAATTTCATTCAAAGATATACATTTTGGATGGGGTTTTCTTGCGTGGAGGAGGAAATTTTTGAAGATTTTCGTCTTCGATTTTCGTCATTTTCCATCAGAGCTTTGAAAGATTTTTATCAAAGTTATTCGAAAAACACAGTTCTTCGCGCATTTTCAATCGATAATGATAAAAGTCGATACAAATTTTGATAGAAAATGGTAAATAAAAATCCTTCATCAAACAATTAATGTTTATTGTATGTATTTACTAGGAATTTAGGACGAATGAGACCACAGATGTTGGAGACCGTAGACTTATGAGATGAGATCCATGCTCTCATAAATCTATGGTCTCTAACATCCGCGGTCCCATTATACTGGTCCCAATCATCCAGGTCTTATTCGTACAAGATACTGGTATAGCTTATTCTTGGGTGGCGTGCATTTAATTCAAATTGAATATTGAAAATTTCATTCTATTTGGATATCATAAAGTAAGTGATTTAACAAGTGGAATAGAAAAATAAAGAGAATTGTCTGGTCTAAAAGTCAATTTTGGACATATACCGACGTAAATTTGTCTCGTCAAAATAGGTCATATACCAAAATTTCTCTGCATTTATGCAATCTGTCAAAATCCGAATCGATTCATTGGAACGAGCGCTATGATTGGAGCTAATAGTTGTATTGTATTGTAAACGATGTACTTTATATCAAGTATCTTAATAATTTACTATAATAAAAGCAGTATTCAATCAAGGATGTATAGACACGAACATCTCTTTCCCTTGTCTGTCTATATATATATATAGAAAACTTTCCCCACGCACACTTTGTTTTCACATGCATTGACATGTCATACAAATATATTAAGTTATATTTTTGCTTTTATATCCTTGACATTCAATTACCAGTTCCCTCTGTTGTATGACAACAATTTTACAATATACGCTTTTGGTTGTTGTGTTTTTTGCGATTTAATCAAGACTTGGTAAACAATGGCATTGAAGATAAATAATTTCAAGTCGAATTTAA
>JARJDW010006582.1:0-22172 GCA_030264715.1 Adinopsis sp. GC000173 | reverse complement strand
CATTTCTAAACAATTGCTTTATTAATAACATTTAATAAAAATCGTTGGGCTTTCAACGGTTTTATCGCTCTTTCTTCTAGTAGACGTTTAACCTGTTGTGCGTTGGTTAGTCTAGTCATGGGAGCTATAACTAAATTATCTTATAGGTAAATGCACTCATTTTCAGTTCCAGCAGTTGTCTGTAATCAAGCCAAGTAATTTTATAATAATAATTCCATATCAATAAAATTTTTATTCAAATGCCGTGTTACGATCTGCAATATATTAAAAGATTTACGTTGACGCCACATAAAACGCGTCTTTTTTTGCGAATAAACATGCAATAATGAAATTTTATGTGTGAATAAAGCAAATTGGTTTATATAACGTTAAAATTAGTATTATAGTTCGATCAGAAATTATCCATTTCCGTAGCGTGGTATTTGTCAAATAATTAACATTATAAAGATTACACACGTTTTAAGATGATGATAAATAGGCAGGTGATTAATTTAAAGAAGCATTAATTGATTGCCAATTTGTTGTCAATAAAATTTAATTTCTTATCAAGATTATTAGCTTGTTTTGCAAATTCTCTTCCTCACACCTTCTAGACTTTTTCCAGGATATTAGAGATTGTGTTATTCAAATTTGGAAAAATAACAATTTCTATACCATATATATCAAGTGTTGTTAAAAAATATACCAATTTGTTGCTAATAATATTTAGTTTTTTAGATATAAAGATTATTACCGCGTATTGCAAATATTCTTCATCACATCTTCTCGATCTTTTCTAGGATATTAGAGATTCCAAATTTGAAAAAATAATTCCTCTCTTTCTGAAATCGTGCACAAATATTTTGAACGTATAAAGAAGGGTTAACTATTATGAAATGTCAACAGTAGATAATAATTTCTATATCATCCACTTCAAGTCTTGCTAAAAAACGTGCTAGTTAGAGATGCAATTTTCCAAATTTTCTAAACTAATTTTCAACTTTCTGAAAAATATTTCAAATATCTTGAAATATTAAAGGTGTAACTATTATATGATACCAACAAGCACGAATAACAATTTCCATACCATCCAGTAATTCAAGTGCTGCTTCAAAACGAAAACTTTCATTAGACATCAGTAAAGCTCGCACTCGTGCCTAGATAATAAACCCGCGTGGTGTTTATCGTAAAAGAGTAACCTTTCACCCAGTTTAGAATCGTAAACACTAAACACTATAATTTAGAGCAGAGATTTGAAATATTGATCGCTAATGAACCGAACATGCTTAGACTTTTATTAGCAAAGGTAAACATTGCGTTTGTCTGCGTGCACACCCTACAGTCATTTTTACTACTTTCCGTTTATGATCTACGCATTTACGCTTTAACAAATTTTTTCTACGCTACTATAATTTATACAAATAGGTTCTATACGCATTTATCTCATTTTGAACAAAAACATTTTAGAATTTGGAATACTAAATAGAATTTTAAACCTGAGTTTTTTCTTATATTGCAAGCTGTTGCAGTAAATCACCTTTTAAATTTATATACTTTACTGTTTTCGAAAATTTAATTACCTCTTGTAATTGTAAACATGAAAATAAAACCAGCGTTAAAAAGATGCAAAAACTAAGAACAAATATTAATAGTACTTATAACCATTTATGTCCGTTTTGTACATCTTGAAACACGATACTAACAGCAAGAGTACAAGCAAATGAATCCACATCCTTCCATCAGTTTACCGAATGCGTTGTTTACAAAATTTCATTCATACACATCTGCAGAACCTACTCAAAAGTGTATCTCTAACTGTTCTAACTAAAATTGATAGAATAATTCAAACTAAACAATTTACAGAAGCAAATTTTTGATTACTGTTTGTGGAGTTTTCCTTCTTATTGGCATTTCACGTTTTTATAAATGTTTCATCCATTAAATAAAACTAATGTACCTAATAAAATTGTTCTAAATTAGAATTAGACTCATATCACTCTAATGACGGTAAAGTTTCTTAGCTTGAGGTGTAGCGTAAACTAATGGCAAACTCAACAAATAGCATTTTGAAAAACATATAGCACTTAATTCAAGGAGGATTTAAATCTTTTCAAATTTAAATTTTTGATTTAATGTGAGATTGTCTAGTACCCACAATTAATAAGTTTTTAATTTGGTTCCACAAAGTATGATTACTAATGTTGATTCTAAGAAACAATATGAATTGCTGTAAAAATGTCTCAATTTGCATAAATAATACCCATTTCAATCTTAAATAGCGTATAATATTATTTACCGAATTGAATAGAGCTATAAATTTCTAAAAACATTTACCGATATAAAAAATTTACACAATTCCAAGAGGTGTATCTATATTTATTTCAATTACAACTTTCGACACAAACTCTATTCGCGCGATGTGAGAGAATCTCGTGCACTTGTTTCTTTAGCCATGACCGATGTTGTTTCATAAAATGTAATTTCAAGTTCATTTGTCATCAATCAAAGCGCTTACATTCTACAGTAAATTTAATTGGCCATTCAAACATATTTCTAATTTATAAACTGTATAAGAGGGAATATGGTTGCAGGTTTAAACGGGGAGCCACACAATTAAATCTTCATCTTAAATTGCACATTTTATATGCGCTGAGATAACGTACCATGCTTTCAGCAGGTGTTCCAGTTTCACTTTCAATAGTTATGTAGTGCATCTGAGCGGATATTTTCATTCCAATGAAAATAAAATGCGAATAAAATGCTTTAAAAAGAAATCATCTATCTTTAGACAGCAATATCCGACAGAATAACTATATTATTATAATAAATAAATGTTGGGGCAAAAAAAGGGAATGATTAAAATGATAAACTAACATCATTTGCATCTCTAAGCAGATAATTAATAATTTTAAACATTAGTATTAAATCAAAATTATTATCATTATTTTATGAATGATAGATAAACGTTGATATAATGGCGCTAAACGCAACTCCAAATGCGCAATCATTTTTTGCACTAATTAATTTTAATTGCAAATCTATACATTCGTTGACGATGCCTTTTTCATTTTTTAAGCTATACTATACATTTTAATTGCATCCTTCTTTAAATTAGCATAGTTAATAACTTGTTTAAAAATAGAATTTATATATCTAGGTGAACTTGATTTTATGCGCCCTGCAAGAAAGCAAAGACCAAACGTGTAGTAAATGGTACTAAATTTATTACGTAAAACGAGCGGGATTAATTAAATGTGCGTCACTTGCGCAGCCAGCATTACCCTCTCACACTAATTGCTTAATTTCGTAAATAATACATTAAAAAGCCGTTTTGCTGCACGCAATATCACCATGTGCGTTTTTCCAATGATAAGTGAGAGATTCAAAATGCATGTAGATATTGGAAATTTTGACAGCACTTCAAACCTCCTTTTATGAAAAGTGCAATTTTATTGATTATATAGTTGGTGGTGGGTTTTACAGACGAAAAATGCGTGAATGTTGGCGATTAATAATAATAATCTTTAAATATATTACGTATATTTATTTAACGAGGCGCATAATTGGTGCAAATTATTTTTCTACGCTTCTTTCGCTCGTAAATTGTGATAATATTATATTACTGTTTTATTGTGGCGCAAAGGATAATGGTTATCTTAATATAATATTTACAAGAGTGAAAAATTTTATTTAATTATATAATATTAAATCAAATCTTAATTAAGGTTATTAAACATTCTTAAATAAGAAAACGTTATATTTTTATTATATACGATGGTGCTTGGGTATAGTATATTAAGATGGGATATAAGATATTTTTTAGAGCTAATGGAAATAGATATTTCGTAAATTATAATTCTCCATTTGCGGTAAGAGATTAAAAGTTTTATTTAATAATTTTACTGTGCATATAATTTATCTAATTTTTAATGTGTTTTTTTCCTAGAAAAATCATTCAAAATATTGAATAATGAACATTTTTTTGCATTTACCATACTTGCTAAGTTTGATCTTGAAGGATTTTGGTGTTAAAATAAGTTTTTTGGGAAGACATGTGCTAAAAATTAAATTTGTATAATGAAGTAATGTATACGTAATTGTTATTAGAACAATAACTGTTTGGAGGGCAAATACATGTTAGCAATCTCAAGAAAACAATCTATCTTACTTCTAATTATGGTCCATTTGGAGCGTAAATTCTGGCTTGATTAAATATGTACAATCAATATAGTAATATAAATGGAATGAACATTACAACTACAGCCACTGTAAAGCCAATACATGTTTGTAGGGGTGAAAAAATGGTTTACATTGTACCTAAATTGAGATCAATATGAAACTTAAGTTCTGATGAAATAATATCGTGATGTCAAGTAGGTAATCTTCGTGGCGAAACCCAAAATTTACCATTATCTCATTTATAATGTTCCTCACCAGTTGAAAAAATTCATAAAAATTGTTCGTACTTATTCCAGTGAGTTTTGTTAAACTATTTCATACCGCAAATAATCACTTTTTGCACTCATTATGTAAAAAACAATTTAATTCAATTAAGCAAAATGGTATCAGTCTTTATTTTGCATTTGCAGCAATCATAATCGTTTCATTATTATGCGATCGATCGTTATTGTTCCTGAACGTTGTTTTAAGTGGTGGTGTTGTTGTTGTTGTAAAAAAGTTTTTTGTGTAATGAAGTAAATGACATAAATAACGCAAAGTGCCCATAAAAATGTAACTACATGTGTATCATTAAATGTTGTTACACTTTTTCGATATCGTCAGTTTGTTGTTGGTAGTTTTCTGCCTCGTTTAGGAATCCACTTACGTAGGCGATTTGGAATTGCCTCTCTCATCGCATACACACATTCTTCCACGATTCATAAATCGGTTTCACGTTGTTGACAATTCTGTTACTGCATGTTTTTTTCTTCTTCTTGTTCTCTTGCTTCTCGCATACTATGCTATTGATATCAAAACGAATCTGTATCACTTTCACAATTTTAATAAAGATAAGCCTGCGTGTGTGCAATAATCGCTTAATTTTCATGTATCGACTATGTGTTGTTGATGTTGCTGTTGTTGTTGTTCGTATCAATAGCTGGCTAGCTATCTGCTTGAAGGTAGCAAGCACATTTGAATTTCTAATTTTTCAATCATGAACTTAACAAAATTAAATTTACTAAATACGATTAAAATACACGTTTTCAAAGATTTCTGATAAGCTTCAACTCGCTCTACTTGTTCTTAATTACCAGATAATTTCTATTTTAAGTGCGTACGAAAATTGCACGTGCAAAATTCAATAAAACAAAATGAAAAAAGAATTGAAACGCTATCTAGTAGTTGTAGTCGCTGGCCTTTATTATCATTTTTATTTTTATTATTGCTATTACGGTGTTTTATTTAGTTAATTATTTATTGCGCTCACCAATATTTATAGTGCAACAAGAACACGTTTTGCATCTGTACGTCAAGGCAAACACATCAACCGATTAGAAAATCATTTGGCATGCAAATGCGCGCGTAACTCCTTCATTACTAATTAATAATAAAATGTAATATGTTCTTATTCGCCCATCGCTTTCAAGTCTATGTAATTTGGATGGAATTTGCATAAATTTATTGAAAATCGCTGAAGATAAATATAGTATTCAGGTCGAAAAATAATCAATTTGTCGTCTGATGTTACCTTATATCTGTACTAAATTTTACAATTTTCTTTAAATAGGTATTATCTTACACTTCATAGGCAGCGCTTCTAGAAATTATTATTTTATATTAATAAATCAATAATTTGCAAGAAAATGTTGAAAAATAATCAATTTGTCGTCTGATATTACTTATATCTACTAAATTTTATAGTTTTTTTTAAATATTAAATATTATAAACTTCATTTAGGAGTATCAGATATTACTATTTTGCTATAAAAATCAACAATTTATAGTTTGTTAAGAAATTGTTGAAAATCTACTAAATTTAACAATTTTCTTTGAATATATTAGGTATTCTGTTATACAGGGAACGCTGACAATGCTTAATTATAAGTTACAAGTAAAACAATTTTGCTATAAAAATTTCATAATTTATAGATAGTCAAGAAATTATAGACAAATAATCAATTTGTTGTCTGATGTAAGCTATATCTAGTAAATTTTACAATTTTTTTTAAATATATTGAGAATTATATTATATTTCAGATGAGCGCTGCCAATGCTCAATTAAAAGTTCCAGATATTAATATGTAAAAAAACAATAATTTATAGTTTGTCAAAAATTATTGAAAAATAATCACTTTGTCATCTAAAATTACTTGCATCTACTAAATTTTACAATTTTCTATAAATATATTAGGGATTTTTTTACACTTTACAGAGAGCAAACAAATTTTCATGCAAAAACATTTAGAAAATTTTATAAATCTGCATTTTGATACGAATTTTGCTATGTATAATAATAAAATTGAAATTCTCGTTTCGCATCAACAACGTTTTGCCTGCCATTTGGGCGTTTGATAACACGCTGATAGAGTAATTATTGAGGATGTTATAAAACAGCTACCCACGTTACATTTACATGCCTTTATATATACATATAAAAAAAAATTGTTCGCCCGTTTTAGTGCGAAAAAGAAGCGCGAAAAATTGCGGCGCAAAGAATCAGCAATCAGCAATTAGTAAAACAGTGACGCGACCGGTAATTTATTGCGGAAAAATGAGCGAGAAGAGATTTTATAAAAGTCACAAATCATTGTAACCATTAAACACCACACACACACTTTTAAAGGTGTGTTTGGCCTGGCAGATCGGCAACAACCGCGGCGCGCTTCGGGACACTTTTATATATTTTTTCTTCTTCACTTACTCTCTTGCCAGTCGTCGTGGTCGTTGACAACGCGCGCGACAAAATGACATTTATGGTAACGGCGATTAAAGTAGGTGCGATTTATAAAAAGCCAGTTAATAATTAATACATTAAAATGAAATGATCTACACAATAAAATACTTTCAAATCGATTACGATTTTAATGGAAATGTTGTCGTTCGTAAAGCTTTCGCGCATGGAAATGCGGAATTGTCGTACGACGATTTCGGCCGCTGATAAGGCCAATTTAATTGAATCTGTTCTCTTTAAATTGCTTTATGTCAACGAATTTATTACTATTGCGAAACCCGTGAAATTTAAACAATAATAAATTAAAATAAATTATATTTTACATATATTGTTTTATCAGCCATTTAAAAAATAAGTAAGTTACACTTATGTCCACGATAAAAACATGTTTCTTTTACAAATTAATTAACATTCTTATAAAATAATAAAAAAATGATGGTTCTAGATTTTAGTAAACGTTTATCTTTTCATCATTGCTACAGAAACTTAACTATTTCTACTTTTTAGTTGCAAATTTTGAATTTATAGTAAAAATTTATTATAAATGATTAAAAATTGTAAATCGATTAATATTTTCTCGTATAATTGATATGAAGGGCAAGCTTTTTATTTAGCAACGCCAATATTAGTCACATTACCGTACGTGGAATTTAAAGTCTTTTTTACCGCCCGTTTATGATTAAAATATAACAACATGTCGATTTTGACATTTATTTATAACTATTTGTGCTAATATTAATAAAAATAAATAAAATTTTATTAGTAAACTATTTGTAATTATAGAAAAAATGTTAACTACGATCACAAATACACTAGCCAATTTGCGCTCTTCATACGTAAATTACTGATATTAAAAATCAAAAATAACAAGCTTTAAGTATTTATCTAATAAAAATACATTCCAATTATATAAAAATAAAAGAATGGTCGGAACATCAGTGAAAACCAAATGTAAATAAAGTTTTTAACTTACACCCCTTCTGCGGTTTCTCAATCAAACGTCAATGCATTACAAGATGTTAACTAAATTCATTTATCAAACCTGATTATGTAATTATGCTATTAGTGCAGAAAGTGCCTCTTTACAGCACATATTTACTACAATATTTACATCTAACAAATGAAGTAACCTGCATAAACTTAACTTTTAAATAAGTGTATGCAAAAAAATTAAATTTTATTACACAATAATTTGCAAGAAATGTAAATTTTTCTTCATTACTTACAATACTTTATTGAAGTTCATAAATTCATTAACAGCTTTATTAAAACTATCGATAATTACCGCAAAAAAGTTGCAAAACTGATTTTATATAAAATAATATCGAGTTTTATCTTGATCGAAATGACATAAAAACAGCAATAAAACTCTGATATGATATTTGATCATTCTAATTGAATATAACAAAAAAAGCATAAACGCTGCTACGCCACTGTGCTGCTATCAGCAAACAGGTGTAGTGTGCGTAGTAGACGTTTTGCTAACTAGTTGCTAACACATTTCCAACAGCACTCTAGCTACTCGTTTACGATTACGAAATGCCAAATGCGTTATTTAGAATTGATATCAAAATTTATTGCAATTGCGAGCGAAATTCCTGATTAACGCAATGGTCGCAATGATGCGTTTTAGTGCAAACACCTTCTTCGTCCATCCAAGCATCAGTAGTTGCGCCTTAGAGCAATCCATGCAAGCAGGCAGGCAACAATGTGAATCATTTTATCAGGCGAGCGCGTTCGAACTTTGAAATTTTTAATATTTAAATGGTGTTGTTTTACATGTAAATTTATACATGGCGTTCAGCTTAAAGGGAAAATCGTATTTTAAACTAGGCAATTTTTATAATTGCTTTATCAATACGCAAATTTTCGATAAGTAATGAAGAGTGTTATTAATGCAAAATAATTTAAGATGCTCTAAGACATGATTCAAGTGAGAGGTGTAATCATTTAATTGGAGTGCAATTTAAATCACAATCAATACGTAGTATAACAAAGCCGGGCGATAAACAAATTAATGCATTTCAAATAACATTCACAACTAAAGAAAATGCAAATTTTTATTGCAGATATAACTTATATTCTAAAAATGTTATATTTAACATGCAAAAATTGATGATATTGTTTATTATTCGATATTTGATATATTTTTCGCACTGAGATTTTAAAAAGATTACTTTAAGAACTCCATTATAAGAAATGTTTTCTTAACATACATGCGAAAAATATAAATTTTATACACTACATTTTACTAGTACGTACATTTCGCATTTGTCTATCTAAATAATATTCTATTATAATTTATTTGTTAGTGCATTGCTAATAAATTTGATTGTTAAAATTTGTATTCTTACGATTATTTAATCAACAATCAATCTTTGGTGTTTGTAATGGAGTGCTATTGATGCAACTATGTTATCATGCCTTGAGCCAACATTAAAATAAAGTTTAATGATATAATGCGTGCCGCAATTATTTAAATAACCGTAAAACCGCACATTTTTGAAAAACGATACTGATTATAATACGTGTCATAAAAGAGAATATATTGTGAGAACAGAAAGGTGTACGATGTCATAATTTCTCAAAGTAAAAAATTGATTCGATGTTCTAACACGTGTCGCCAAAAATAGAGTTTTCTGGAAAACCAAGTTACAATTGACTGCAGATTTTGGTATGCAATACATATAATCACAAAAATACAAAAATAGATCCTTTAGGTCTGATTGCAGAAAATAAAAGATTGTTCTTCCTTCGAGGTGCTACTATATTTCCTCCACTAAATTAAATAAGTTTGTTCAAGTGAGTTATACATAACATTTAAAGCTAAGTCTTGTAGATTTTGTCATCAATTTGTGTAGATTTTTTAACAATTTATTTAATGCGTAATGCACAGCAAAACCTCTACGCAATTAGATAACAAATATCATGGTCTACATGTTAACATTTTCTACGCAATTCATGTATTGTCATTGGAAGATACTTAGACATCAATAAACATCGAAGAATAAGATTCTGTATAGCAAAATCTTTCCACACCAATAAATTACATGTTATTTGCGTAATTTCGTTAATAAAATAATTGCGCCCAAGATATAATTACATAAATTTTAATCTAAATAACCCAATTAGCTAATTATAAATAAACGAAAAAACATCATCGATCGACGAGCGAAAAATGCGTATATAAAATTTGTTTTGATGCACATGTGAGGTCACCTATATAATCCGAATTAAAAATGCGAAACACGTTCGGATGCGTTTTCGCTAATTAATTGTTGCCAGTCCTGGGGAACGTTCTATACATACATATTCAATCCGCGTTTGAATAAAAACCATCAGCGAAAAAACGCTGCTGTTACGTGCGCTATTTTCATGACTAATATTATCCAGCATCAATTTCAAGGTTGAAGAAATTTCTCGCATAATTGTAAATTGCTAAAAGGTGCTGTGCTGCCGCTGCTGCTGCTAATAATTTCGCCAATATTGTACCTACAATACGCCGCTGCACAGCGCATTAATGCGCTCACAGCGCTTTCAACTAAATCATTCAATATACTGCACACCGCGCGCAAATGATTAAAATGATTGTTTTTATGCGTGAAAAAATTGATATGGTGTTCAGAATTTAAACGCTATGCGCTCATAATTCATCCCCGGTTACAAACGATCAAACTAATAATAAAAATGAGTAAGAAAGTAATAACCGACGATAACAAGTTTTTTAGTAGATAGATATTAAAAATCAACAATAACTTTTGTAATTATAAATTGCATATTATAAAAATTAAAGAAAAGTAAATTATCTAATTTCAAGCATTTTTTGAGTAGCTTATTTAAAAAGTGGCTTAAGTAGGAAAAGTAAATTAAGTTTTCAATATTTAACAATAATTCTTTTATATATAGAATTATTCTAATAGTTTTTGTTTGTTTTTTATGCGTGAAAGAAAAATTGAAAAAGTGTTCGGAACGTAAACGTTTACTCTCGATTGATGCCCTCGTAATTCATTCCCCGGCAACAAATGATCAAACTAATAAAACTGTGCCAGGAGAATAATCGCCGATAACAAGTTTTTTTCAGCATTAACATCGACCATAGCATGCGTATTTATTGGCTGCGAGCGTGAATAATTTATATTATTTTATTTGTCAGTTCTGCTGATTATTATTATATTTGTGTTTGCAGTCATCACTGTCGCAATAAAGTTTAATTTGTGTAACAAATTTAAGTTCACATACAAGCTGTTTACGATTTACACACTAATCAATTTACGCCAGTTTCAAAGCTATTTATATAAATTTTTGTTATAAAATGTAATTTTAGCAATCGAACATAAAATTATATAATTATGTTAAGCAAATTGTCAAGTAATTAAAGTCAAAAAGCTTAGACAAAAAATACTTCTTAATTTTAATTTATTTTGCCAATACAGCTTAGTGAAGTATGTGATTACTTCTGTATAAGTTTATCCATCAATAAAACCGTAATTCGCAAATAATAAAATATATATCTTCTTTTTGGAACTCGCTCACTGGTACTATCTTGTTTGTCAAATTGTCTAGTCCACAAAACTCTTTATTAAGTACTAAGTACATAAATAGCTATTTTACATGACGTATATCCTCAAATTGACTTCTCTACAGGCAAAATGGACCAACACTTCTGGAATTCCAATTTGATGTCTTGGGATCCTGCCCTCCTTAGTGTAAAAAAATTTCAAATACATTTTCACTATTTAAAATCACCAATAATCATGACAATGAACAAAATATCGTTTAATATTAAGGAAACAAGCGATTTATGTCTATTACACGGTAAATGATACGAAGGAAAGTTGTGTCCCGGATATAAAATTATGTCCATATACAAAATTTCATTCGGACTAAGCCTACCTGGGGGTAAATCCTAAAAAACTTAAAACAAGATTCCAAACTTGTTAAACTATTATTATACTTGTAGTAAAATCAATCCGGAGACACACTGCATAAATATTGTTACTTATATTTTTAATTGGTTGAAATCGCCTTTGCAAATAATACAAGTAAATGGATAGTTAGATGTTATACAGCTGGATTAAAATAAACAAACCAGTCAAGACTATAATTTAATACAATCCATAGAATATTTTTATTTGCATGACATACTAAAAGCAAGCTAGAATATTCAACCGTTTATTAAATCTTATCTATATTAAAACCGCGAGCAATTTAGTATATTTTTGACAAATTGTTGGTGTAAGTCGCGAATTGCGCTCGTAATTCAATTGAAATGGCAAAACGATGCAATGATGTCGTTTATCTGCGCGTGTAGGTACGTATGCGATGTGCGAAATGATAAATGCTGGATACGAGTGAAAGGGCGTATGATTAGATGAGACGAATACTGTGTCCCATCCTAATAAAGCGTGTGCGCGATGCACATACACTGCTTTTTTCTGTAAAAAAAGCGCATAAACGTAATTTATTTGAATGTATTATATTACTGTATGTTCGGCCGACAGAAGTTATTAAAAAAAATAAAAAAATAAAAGTTAGACTATAAATAAGTGCGCGTGCATGGATGGCTCGTGCCCGCATGAATGTAGGGAAACTGCATTTTGATAAGGCAACAGGAGTACAGGTGCTAATAGCAAATAACCGACTGAATGTGCATATGAAACTAGCGCTCAAGCAAGGGCAATTCTATGCGAGTTGATAACTAAATGGCGTGTGGCCTATATTTACACAATCGAACAGAAACAGCATTCACTACAACTTCAAGATTGGATCTTTAATATCATTAATCACCAAAACTTCTCTTTTTTAATGTTTAGTCTTTACTTATCAGAAATGATGAATGGAATTAATTATTAAATTAATTTATACTTCAGCGGTTATTAAAGTACAATCACTCTTTGGAAAATTAGAGTTTTGATTATTTACTTTTATGAAAATATTAATTTTTGATATTTAATAATAAAGCATGATACTCATCTTCGATACAAATGCGTTACAAGCTATAAAATGAGTAATATGATCATCTGCCTATTCAAATTTATTCTCGTGACTTGCGCTACCTTATTTGGCGTAGATAAACTATTCTAAACATGATTTTTCGCTAATTTTTATTCCAAATCTAGAAAAATAATGAGATAATAAAACAAATGCGTGCTTTTCCATCATTTCTTAAAAGTGATACAGTATTTACATTTTTATTGCGACTTAGTAAAAATGTTCGGAAATGTCAACAAGATTTATATCTTTCACATACAAATAATAGTTTTATATTAAATATTTTTAGATTTAAATATAGTTAGCAGATTTTTGCTAAGTTTTAAAGATAAAATAATATTAAACTTTCTTTTATACACGACAAGGCTTGTATTAATTAAAAAATTAATATAAAATAATAAAAACTCTAAGTAGTGGTGTAATTTTTTAACATTCCTACATGCTTTTACTGAAATTGCTATTTTATACAATTATACAGCTTATTATTAATTAAGTTAATTATCATTTTTATGTTATAATACTTAAAATTCTTGGCTTGCATTAACGCTTCAAATAAAAACAAGAGTGTATAGTGGTACTGAAAACGGAAGAATTATTGACAAGCAATCTTAAATCATCCAGACTAGCAGGTGATCATAAATCTACGCAACTACAAATTAAGCATTTAATTTAAAAAAAAAATGACATCATTGATGTACAACACAATATTAACAATTAACGCATTTGTATTAACTCGCATTCGAATCGATTTAAACCCTGCTACTACTTCACAAATCAATTTAAATGGATTTTGTTTACGTAAAAGGTGAAATAGCCCACAAAACCCTTAACTTTGTTTGCTTACACATCGAGGGTGGTTGTATGGTTTTAGTACATACATACATACAACGATCGTCCTACAATCGCTTAATAATACGTGTCACGAAGTGAATCCACCCCCTCAAACATACAAATGACAAGGTGTTAGACATCGAGGCCTGATGTTGTTATTATTAAATTAGGCAGTTGTGTTTGGTTGATGGTTTCAATTGCTCGTGCAGCAACAACGCTTTACATATTACGCTAGACGCATTTCTAATTTCACTTAAATTTATTAAAATTAATCCTTTCATCAAAAATATGCGCTGACAAAGAAGAACAACTTCGATTGCGTGTGTCGCGCCTCATGAAAATCATAAATTGATAATTACTTATTTAGTAATATGAGAGGAAATTGTTATTTATCAGCTTCCGTGCACGATGTTGAAAAAACTACACAATTTTTACATGTTAATTAGCATGTAGGAAATAATTTATTAATTTGTGTCTGTAGGCACGTTCAGTTTAAAAAGGATATACATGATTAATTTGGAGTAAGACTTAATTTGTTTTCTGTAATGACGATTTAACAACATGGTGCAGTTTTTATTTAGTTTCATTTTGCCTTTGCTTTTAAATGCAGGTAATTATTGGCGCAAATTGATAAACAAACAGCGTGCCCCAACTTATCATTGCAACGAATTCCAATTAAATCGCGTACAGCAGAACGTAATTAAAATTTTTGATACGGCCCATCATCCGACACGACTCGGGCATTATTAAAAGATTCCACGTTGATTAATATTCGAACGAGAGGCGTATAAAAAACGGCTGAGAGATACTAATCTCACACCCACCGTTTGGCACGCTTCTAACGCTGAGTAGGTTTTTCTTGATAGATGGTAAATCTGACAAACGAATGAATTGTATAAATATATCTATATATACATTATATGTCGAGGAGGCACACGTATGAAATGCAATCCACCAGACAGCTGATTCTATGTTTTCTATGTGTATGTGTGTGTATCTGTGTGTGCATGCATCGGATGACATCTGCATTGCTATTACCATATGTAATGCCTGTGTTAAAAGGACGCACATTCAATGCATTTTCCAGACATGTTTACCTTTATTAATTTGGGCGGCGCAAGACGAACAACGTGCTCATAATATTTTTATTTGATTACGCTTACATACCATGCATTTTCGTGTCAACACCCAGCAGCAGTGGCGTTACAATGCAATGCAATCATTATTGTTGCATCAACTCCTCACATAATCATCCTTATCATCATGAAACAAAAAATATTTTTATCATAGATGGGTCCATTCAGTTTTATTCATAAAACTCTATTATTATACTAGTGCATATAACTAGCTACTCGTTCTTAGACAAAGTGATCACAAAACTATCAAGTTAATCACTAAAATGCAGTTTGTACATTTTTTTATTTAATATTTTGATCATCATATTACAAAAATATAACTATTATAGATGGGTCCAGTCAGTTTTATACACAAAATGCTATTACTCTAAAGCAAGAGATGCAAAAAATGAATGTACTTACCTAGTGTGTACTATTTGTATGTACAAAGTGACCTAAAAAGTATGTCACTTCTTAAATGATTAGTCGATTTAGCTGAAAAATATGTTTATACATAAAATGCAAAGAAACATAGTTAAGTGTGGTAATTTTTGTTAATGTTCATCCCCAATAGTATGGATTACATCAAGGTATCTTGTGAAAATTGACTAAATCCTCAATTCAAAAGTGTCACACTTTAATTATTAAATTTTAAAATGTCTTAACTTAAAAGCCTCCTTCTTTCTAACTTCGACACTTAATATTACATTTATCCACCCTTCAAAGTTTAAACATTTAGTTAAAAAACACCCCTAATTATGTTAAATAAAATACATTTTAATTAAATAAATAAGTATGAATAAAATAGATGCTTTTTTTATCAAATTCGACTAAATTGTGAATTAAAAATTGTTACACTGCATGTATTTATTTAAAAAATATCTTAGCATTTTTCCATTTAAATTCTCCACCATTGTGTTTATCCATCCAATTTAAACATTCGCAACGGAGATGCTAATAAGCAGCAAATGTGAGAAATTTACCCGAATAAAAAAACACATATTCGTCCAATTCCAATACGATTTGTTTTGTTATCTGATTATATTGTACAGTTTCCCAAATATAAAAAAAATATTTATTATATTAAATAAGTTGGGAGCGTGCATTGTGCAAAATGTAGGGTGGTTTTCGAACGGTACCACAACAGATTTTTATCAATAACCGTCACGATTCATTCCATAAGGGGTGTTGTGTGCCAGCGAGCGAGCGAGAAAAAAGGACCACCGCACAGAGCTTGAGGTGTCAAAGATTACGGAGTGTCAAGCTGCGCACGAATGCGCTAAGCAACCCTTTAACAAGATTTTTCGCCATGTTTTTATTCGATCTTATCCGCATCAGATAAATGTCTTATTCTTTATATTATTCTCGCATGGAGATCGTGTTTGATACGACACGTCTTTCTTTGGCTAACGGATTATGGGATATTAACAAATATGCAATCAATGGCCAAGTCAAATTGTATAAGCTTTCAACGCAAATGCAATTGGAAAAGTATTGTGCTGTGTAAACTTACCTGTATTGCCTTGTTCAGCTTCATTGAGTGCTTCTAGTTAAAATAGTTTCTTATTTTATTTCCATTACCTCTACATCACCTAAAGTAATTATTCCTGTCCACGCTTTTTTGTTAGTTCTTGTTGTGATACAATGTAACTACTAATGTAACACATTCAATGTTTTTTATAAGGCAGATCTGCAATTAATAGTTCACACTGCAATGTTCAAACTAAAATGTAATTAGGTAAGTATAGTGTTGAGCAAACTTACCAGCGCTGGATTATTGTGCTTCGTCTTGTTAAAATTACTTTATTGCTAATTAGATTCCCATTCATCACTTTTCTCGCTTTTTGTTAATTCCAGTAGAAATACCGTGGACTAATTGTAAGTGTAATACTCAAACGTCTAATATATATTGGGCGGCAATGTAACTGGTAGTTCAAACTGCAATGTTTGAACGTTAATATATAATTGGGTAAGTAATGTGCTGAACAAATTTACCTGTAATGTCTTGTTTTACTTCATCTGGGAAGATGACTTGATTCCAAATTATATTCCCATTAACATTCATCGCCTTTATCGCGGTTATTACGGCTACCCTTACTTTTTTGTTTTATTTGGGGGTTATAGTTTAGATACAACGCAATCGATTGTTCAACTAAAATATTCCAATTCGAATGTAATTGGGAAATATTGTACTTAACAAACTTACTCGTGTTTTCTTGTTTCGCTTCCAACTTAATTGCTAATTAGATTTTCTAATTACTGCTACCCTGAGTTTTTTGTCAGTTCTAATTGTTAATAGTAGCTTCAACAGTTTTAACTTACATATTTCAGATTGCAAGCTAAAGTGCAAACTGCAATCTTGAAACAAGAATCTAATTGGGAAGGTTTTGTTGTTGAACAAATCTACCGGTGCTGTTTTGTATAGCTTCATTTTGTTGAAAGTGATTTACTTGTTAGTTAATTCATATCGCATTAACTATTTCAAAATTGCACGATTTGATCTAGTTAACATAATTTTTAATGTAATTGTTGTTATATTGAAAAACATACACAGGAAAGACAGAAAACATAACCTCACTTTTTAAGAATTCTAGTGGCAGACGTGTGTACTAATGTTTTATTCAAATTTTAATTTGTTTATAGAGGGCAGTTAATTAATTCACATTATATCTAACCTACTGCGTTTAATAAAAATAAAAATTGTTTTTGTACGTGCAATCTAGTGGTTGATATTTATAAAAACAGATATTGTTTATAGCAACGCTTACTAGTTCTACTAATGTAATTATGTAAGTACATACATCAAATTACTACTCTTCCAGACGAACCATTTAATCATATCAAAATGGTTCGAAGTAATAACATGGTCCCAAACCGCCATATCCACAAGGATTGGCAGCGGTGTATTAAAACAAACTTCGACGAGGTGTTTAAGAAGCGTCGTCGCAAACTAAAACGCGACAAGCGTGCGTTAAAGCTCTTTCCAATTCCCATACGTCGCCCACGTCCGATTGTAAATTGTCCCACGGTGAAATACCATTCGAAGGTACGCTTAGGTCGCGGATTTACTTTGAAGGAAGTAAAGACAGCAAAAATCGCTATATCACTCGTTCGTCGCCTGAATCTGCCGCTTGATTACCGACGAAGAAATGGATCGTACGAATCGATTCAAGAAAATGCACGTCGCATTCAGTCGTATTGTTATAAGACGGAATGTTTCTTTAAAAGCCTGAAGGAGAAGACACAGTATGTACTTGATTTGAAGGCATTTGATAAACCGAAGCCTCCAAAACCGGAAATGTGTTCGCGTAAGGTTACCGAGGAGGATAGGAAGTTTGAGGCGTACAAAACATTGCGACTTGCGAGGGGCGAATCGAAACGCAAAAGTCGGAAATTAAAGCGCGATAAGAAGAAAGCTGATCTAATGGATGACAAAAAGTAATAAGTTAGGATGATTAGATGATGATTATAAATAAGACTGACGTGTTGATTTGTTTTACAATTAGCTGTAATAAATAACCACTTATAGAATAGCCGTGTAACTAATCAATTAATTGTTGATTTTTTAATTTAAAATGCTACTTTGATGATGATAATAGTAGCATAAAATAGATTAAAAGTTGGTATGTTTTGTGATTTTCTTCGGAATGTTATTTGGGTGAAATGTGTTAATATTGACCCCTATCTATTACCGTTAACCGGAATGATAAAAGGAAACTCAATTATTCCTGTAACCCAAGCCAATAATTAGGTTTTATCTTGCGAAATTTCTTTGCTACATTTCTTGCCACCGTTTCTTATCTCGGCAGCACACACTTACAGCGCGCAGATTGATGTACCCATTAAGAAAATTAAGTAGATTTAACCTAGCTCGACGCCGCAATCTTGTTTGTCTCTCGTTGATCAAATAATCCCACAATAAATAATATAAATGTATGTACATGAATGGTCAAATGTAGAAAAAATGTGATATTGAAATATCCCCATCGGACGTAGCGCCACAGGAGACCAGCATATTGCATAGAATCCAGAGGGGCTAATAACACCAATAAACGCAACAATTATCAAGCAAACATCACCCTTGTGGAAGTTGGCATAAAAAACCTGTAACTGGAGTCTGGACTTTCACCCCTCGACGCAGCGCAGCGCTAAGCCAGTGCACTTATTACATAATAGACAAAACACTGTAAATGATTCACTTTTGTTTTTTCAAGTGCCCGTAAACAATGGGTAACTTAAAACCACTGTTTAGTGAGCAATAAATTTCAATATAAAATGCTGAAGGAGATGCGTCGTGGGAATCATTCAATAAAACTTTTCAGTGCAGCAAGCCTTTTTTAATATGCCTATACACCTCTCTATTTTATTTTGATCTTTTTAAACAAATCGCATATTAAAACACCTTTGTTACATTGTATTACTACTTTTCATCACTTTTAATTGCTTTGTTTTATTGCTCGGCTACTTACATTAGAGACAATGTAACCAACCGTTCCCCATTGCCATACAGTAGTAGTAGTATGTATGCTTTCATTTTTCCAAACATAATAAACGATCACCTGACGCTGGCAATAACGATATCATAAACTGGGATACTTATATTTTATCCTTCTACACTTATTCATCATTCGCACTCTTAATATAGAAATAATTCAACTCAAAAATTCTGTGTTTTACCAAATCCAGCAATAAATTGTACATTAATGTGTGAAATAGTGCAACATTATTTAAAAAATGTTACTGCAAAAGGATAATCAAGTAACGCCTGGATGATACAGGGGTAAAACATAGGAGGCTGGCTCCCAACGTACGCGGCCTAGCAAGGAAGGCACAAGATAATTTATTTTCAATGTAGTCTTTTTTCAACTTAATACACTTAGTCCTTCGACTTCCCAACTTCTTACTACCTTTGGAAAAGTAGTTTTCTGTAAAATGTACGCTTGTCGCAAATTGGATCTCTTCGTTTGAGGCAAGTTTTTGTTATGTGAGTCATTTTTGCGATTTTGGAAAAGAAAAAGTTGTTTAGAGTCCAATCAGACGAATATACGGGGCATGAGGCAAGATTTCCAAATTGAATTTATTCAGTTTCGAAGCAACAATTTTGGACTGGTGCACTTATAAAAACTAAAAAGATGAAATTGCTCACGATGGATATAGGTACAATTGCATTCTGGGATAGTCTTCGTACTTTGGGAACTACCGTATAATAACAACATTCTTTTAAAACAACTGATTTGGCATGAAGATTGTTCTTTAAAGCGGTTTATTTAAAAATGATATTTTTTTAGTTGTGTCACTTCTGCACTAAGCATGCGATTTGTTTCATAATGCAATTTAACCAAACTAGATATTCTAATTAAGCAAACCAAATTAATATTAGTTAAAATGTAATTTATTGGGTTTCACCCTGCCTATAAAATGTGCATTAGTTAGTTACTGCTAATTCATATTTACCTATTTGTTTAGCATAAATAAATCGTTACATATCATCTTCTTCTTTGAAAACATTAATTGGATTTGTTTTTTAATTAACATTTGCGATTTTTCCAAACCAGATCGATTAATAATGTTGAAATTGCTAAAGAAGAAGAAACTAGTTTCTTCTCTGCACTTGCTGTTTCGTCATTTGACAATGATCTAATGATTAAAAATTAATATTTTGCACAGATGTTTGCATAAATCAATTCGTTTAATTATTGCACCGCCTTATTCTGATTATGAATATTATTTGTTATCTACAACAAGACTGAGCAACTCTTGATAAATCTGTGTTAGGTGTTTAAACATTAATTGATGTTTTTTTTAAGAATCTTTTAATTTTTGTCGACGTTAGTCGTGAGGACCGATGTTAGAGTCATACGCTGAAAAAAAGTCGTAGGTGCTTATGTTACAAGTATCGTCACTGAAGCTGGAGTCATCCCGAGATAGCTAGAGCCTTAAGCTAATACAAAGAATTGTCGCCTGGTGAGGGGAATTGAGCGTTTATATAAAGAGTCGTACGTTTTTTTATTTATTATTTTATTTTATTTATTATTGGAAGTTTTGTCGCTAAGTTTTTAATCAATCATAATATTTTTGTCGCTTTTATGGTTAATTTGTCATGCGTTTTTAATCACATTTATGTTAAATTGCCCATAGTGTCATTTTAGTTTTCGGGTGTACAATATTTAAGTCGCTATATTATTTAGTAGTCTTTGAAGGTTTTTTAAATCTTAACACTGTTAAGCAATGAAATTGAACGAAGAAAGTTGAGAAATATAATACATATATTGAATAATGTTGCCTTTTGTGCAATAAATATAATTCAATATGGAAAGTTGAAATAGTTTATTGGCTGTAATCTAAGACAAGAGAAATTAAACTAATGTGAAATGTATAATAATACTTATAAGAAGATATAAGCGTTAAGAAGTAATTGATATTTTTAATTGTTGTAGGGCTCTTCGGGTTTCCAAGTTTGGAAGGAAGTGGAATATTAGCCAACAATTGTATCCGGCAGTTCCTTCCACAATCAATGAATGACCTAAACGAGCTCCAATTGACAAACAACCCTCTGACCTTTATCGCCTGCCCGAATCTCCAGAGAAACGGAACGGGGATCCCCAGCGCACATTTTTCCACTAAAAATGACTTTAATGCGATTTGGATTTCGATCGGAGGTACGCGATAGCATTCATACTATGGAAACAATAAATTTTTGCGCCACAATCATAATGGCAAATGTGGCGGCTAAAAAGATATTAACTCATAATGGTAACACAAATTTCAAGTGCCTTTTTTCCGTACACAAGTGGTTATTCTTACAATTCATCAAACGGTCGTTTTCATTCCCATCCGGAACAATGCCGAAGTGGTTTATTCGAATGTATTTTGTTGGATCGAATTGCAGATGTGCAATTCGCATACTTACCGCACATACAATGAACCGAAGTTAGAAATTATTTATATTTTAAATCGCATATTTATTCATCGTTTATTGCAGCATCTTTTCATCGCGCAATTACAAAATTATGCGTGCTGTTATATATATTTTTTGTAGATGCATGATCTAAATAACTTTATAGGTCATAAACACTCGAAGATTGCAATATTGGTGACAAGTTATGCAAATTTTTGACCACCCTTGGCGTTTGCCATTCATTTCGTAACAATTTCTTGCTTTTTTTTTGTATCGGTTATTTATTTGCCAGAAGGGTTGAGGTAAATACCAGCACACATAATAAGCCTGTTTGTTTATAGCTAAGTATAGGAATGAATAGGGGGTTGGATTAAACAATTATGTGACTATACTAATTTTTCTCTACTGCAAGACTATTGTGAGAAAATATTAATTACATAATTTTTTTCTAGGCAATGGCAAAATA
>JARJDW010006581.1:0-12891 GCA_030264715.1 Adinopsis sp. GC000173 | reverse complement strand
ATATTAAGTCGTCTGTTATAAGAAGTATTAGCGGCTAGCGCCCGATTGAAATAAATGAATGAACTCACATTGTATGATATTCGTTTTTAAATTATATATAGATACGTTTTAGTGGTTTTAGTGCAGTAGCATTCAAATGGTGATAAATTAGATTTCCCAATCAAAGTGGATTATAAAATAAGAATCAAATTCTTTGATCAATAATGTTTTAGTTTTATTTAAAAAAAGCTTTATTTACATGGAAGTTAATATATACAAGTACAATACATAAAATATGAAATAAAAAAAGGGTGGTCGCTTTTTGATCGATCGTTGATTGATTGAAACAACCCGCATGAATGAACTGAATTAGGAAAAATGCTGCTTAAATTACATACAAAAAAAAATTAAAAATCAAACTTACTTTAAACATTATATACGAATAGAATAGAATAAAAATATATACTTAGCAATATATAGGATATTACGATAAAATAAAAAAAAGAAACAGCGACCAATTTAACACAAACATTCTTCATAATAATTAATAATAATAATAATAATAATAAAAAATTAACAACTAATTTTAAGATAAAGTGAGCTTGGTTACGTTGTTCGCTAGTCTACCACTTTCAAGTACTTTTTCAATTTTCTAAATATCTAAGTATAATAATAAAAAATCCGAAACATAAATAAAATATATAAAATATATGTACAATACAACACAACGAGCTTCGCTTCATATTAAAAATATCACTCAGATAATTAATTTAATTATCATAAACTAACAATTAATTTACACGCTAGGTGATGCTAATGGATGGATGTATGGATGGAGAGAATCTATTTACCGTATTTGGCAGCAATGCTATACAGCGAGTTTAACAATTGCAGCGCTCTGCTGTCCTGATCGTCGTCCTTCAAGCGCTTATCAACTAATTTACTAAATCCCGACGACTGTAATTTACTACTACTACTGCTACCACTACTGTTATGATCATGATACGTCGCCGTTTGATTGTTGTTTGCCAAATTGATAATCTCGCGCACCGTCGAGCTCTTCATGTCGATCGTTTTGTTGTTGCATTCGCTGACGAGCAGTAATATTAAGCGGCGCGTCAATGGATTGCTCTCAATCTCCTTCATTTTATTTAAGAACTCTTCTTGTGTTGTATTGAATTTCTCCAGAATATGCTTGAAGCGTGAATCATCGTTTTGCGTCGATTTGTTCATAAAGTCGATTAAAATTCCATGCACTTGCGTTGAGTTTAAGTCAATTTGTGGTAGCGCGCGTAAATCGTAGTCGATCACCGATTCGGTAACAAAGTCCTGCGTTTCTGGCGACACATCCTCCAACGAGTCGTCTTTGATTAGTGTGGTATCCTCAATGCTACCGAAATCAACGCTTGTCGTCGCTTCCAATGAAGTTTGTTCGGTTTGGAATTGCTGATTCACCGTCAAGGGATTGACATATAGAGTACTCTCCCATAGTTTTGTAACATCCGGCGATGATGTCCAATGATTGAAGGGTAATTTCAGCGCCTTATCGACGCGATTCGATTGTATATCATTGTATCCCGCCACGAATGATCCACTATCAGCGCTTTGCAGATTCTCCACGTTATTATTGCCATCGATGTGATTCGATTGATTGAAGGCGAGAATATATCCCCAGGTGGGATGCGCTGGTGCCGGCGTTGGCAAACGCGGATTTTCCGGTTTAATATCCGCATCGGAGAAGTTTAGCAATTCATCCTCTTCGTTATTGATCAGCTCCGTGACACCGTTTAGTGGTGGCGGCTCAGTCGGACGTACCTCTTGCAGCACACGCTTAAACATTTCCGGATCGTCCAGATACGAACTCAACGCTTGCGTGAACACTTTGGCGAGCTGACGCACTCGCGGACTTTGCACGGCATTATTCGAATGATCGCGATCTAGATCATCGCTGCTATTATGATCCTCATCATCATTGTCCTCCTCATGCAAATTCATGCTGCGAAACAGTTCGTGATACTTGTTGATCGTATCCATGCTGAACAACGAATTGATCAGCTGATTATTATCACCAGATGATGATGATGATGATGACGACGACGATGATTGTGTGGTGGTTTGCGGTTGTTGTGTCGTACTATTTAGATTATCCAGTGCATTAGCGAAATATACAGCGAGCGTATGTAGCGTTTGTGGCCCAACCGATGGTGGAACAATCAATCCAGGACGTGTCCTTTCGAAATCCTGCTCTTTTGCCAATCGCACATTCGCAATCTGTTTTAGCGTATCAAGCATGTTATAAACATTTGTGGGATAATTATATCGCTCGGTGGTGGCACGTTGTTGGTTAAAATATGTGGTAGGTAACGTCGGAGGTACATTCGTAAACGGACTCGCCGAGCTGATTTGATAGTTGAAGTAATCGTGCGGTTTGCGTGCATCCAAATCATTGCTGGACGTCGTCGTTTTGGCTAGTTCAAACGGTCGCGGCTTTGGACTGCCCGTAGGCTTAACAAAACCGAACGTATTTGAATGATACTCGGTGATGGTGGTTGGTGTTTGCGTGGTAGGTATGTACGTGTTTTTGGAACCGGTAATCGATCCAGTATGGAAACTGTTCGGTTTCGTTACATAAAAACCGCCATTGATTGCCTGAGCAGCAGGTCGTTGTGTATTCGTTGAATATTTTGGTATCTCATTTTCTAATGAAAGACTTAGCGGCTTAACACCTTCATTGCTCTTCAAATTGATTAATTTCACCGGTGATTTGTTGATGTGTACAGGCTTTGCCACACCATCGCTTTGTAATGATATGCGAAACACTTTATTCGGCGATGCTGTTGTGCTGGCCGTCTTTGTAGCGTCTTGGTGGTATAGCTTCGTCTTAGACTTCCTCGACGATGTCGCCGACTTTCCATTATTCACTGACGGTGGATTAGTAAACGTCTCCACTGCGTATCCTTTATTATACTTGCGTGGTGATGTTGTTGTGGTTGCCTCTGTGGGATGATTGCGTGCAGTCGTAGCGGTGACAATCGGCACGGTCGGTGAGTATTTGAATGGCTTCGCTGTGGTGTAACCAAGCTTTGGAGTTGATACGATAAACGGTTGACCGTTATTAATCGCATTCCCATTCGCATATTGATTCGGCTGATACCGTTTCGGATCTTGTATATCCGAATAGGTTTGTCGATGATTTGGGTAGTAATTGTGATTTTGATTGCGATAAAAGCTACCAGTTTCTTGTGTGATTTGCGTTTCTTCTTCGCTGTTGTAGTTGAAACGACGTCCGTGACGCTGCTCCCCGACCACATCCATTTTGCGTGTAAATTGCACGGCGCCCGGGTTGAGGACGCGTCGCGACGCCTTGCGACGAATTAGCGCTTCGCGCAATTGCTCCGCGCTCTCTTCGTACAAATTCGGCGAATTGGTGCAGTTGACCTTAAACCACCAGTCGCATATCAGATCGGCTTGCTGGAAGATGGTGCCGTTCGGACAAAGAAACGACACCTTCGTGCCTTCATTGCATATGTGAAACACCTGGAAACATAATTCGATAGATAGAGATGAGATAAATAGTGAAACCGTTTTTCTGTAATGCGCTATTTATTTGCTCGTTTCGTTTCGTTTTGCTTTTTTTGTGTGAAGAGTAAATTGCGCAATTACCCACCTGACAATTGGTTTCCAAATCGGCATAATATCCGCTCTCGACTTCCTTGCAGCTAAAACTAGTCCTTGGTATGCGTGAAAAGACGGGAAAGTCTTTTCCTGGTCTACCTTGTACGCCTACAAAAAACACACAAACAAACAAGCACAAATGAAACACAATGAATGAATTAAATCGATTCGATTTGTTTATTGTTTACGAAAAAAAAACGGGTGAAATTAGATTCATTAAATGAATGAAACATTGATTTATTATTTATTTGTGTGTGACAAAACGTTAGTAGAGAAAAAGTTATTGTCCCAATACTACTACTTTGTACTGTGTTTCAGCAACAACAATTTCTCGCTCAACAAGAAAAGAATTTCGTCATTTAATGGAGGAAAAAGCTATGATGCAAATTAAAAACTAATTAATAATACAGATATTTATGATGATAGTAATGTCAAAACAACAAATTAAAAACTAAATTAGAATAATCTGTGTGTGAAAAATGTAAAGTAAAAATATGAAAATTGTTAAAATGTTATGTCGGCTTCATTTCCAATTGCAATTCTGAACTAATTTAGAATTACTTCTATGGAAAGGACTGTTTTTTAGTTCGGTATCAATTCAGACTATGAAGTAGGAGTTCAAAATCTATTGGAAATGTCTTTTTTATGAATTGAGTAACAAATAAACTGGTTCGGAGGTGATTTAAATTAAAGTTGTTAATTATTACTGCTTATTACACTTCTTTGTTTATTATATCGGATTATTCGGAAAGTTATTTCGTTTTTTCCCCAACTGATGACTCAAGTGATTTTTTTCACAACCGACTTCACATTTAATCCATATAATTATTATATATTTTGATAGCTGATGTAGAGTAAGACTTGTTTGTTGAAAATTTTGTTTGACTTTGTGAAATAGTTTGTGTTTGGTGTCCTAGTACAAATGGAAGATCGAAAATAGCATTTTCGGTATACTTTATTTGAAAAGATAAAAATGCAGTTCAGGCGAGACGAAAATTATGTGATGTGTATGGAGAAGATGTAGTCGGTGCACAAGAAAAGTGAGCGTTTTCTAAGAAAAGTGTCAAAAGTTTAAGATGGGCAAAGGGTGGCTTGTTTAACTTGGTCAAGTTAATAATATTGATTTAAATGGATATTAAGCATTATGAAACCATCACAAACAACAAAAATTGTAACATTATAGAAAATGTTCGTTTTATTTTACTTTTAACCCTTTGCAAGCAATGTCAAAATGGGTTTGCAAAATTTCGTTGTTTGAGGTGCACCACATTCTAGAAGGACAGTTGAAGCCGATGAAGACAAAATAAAGACATTGATAAATGCAAACCGTCAAACAACAACTCGTGAGATTGCAGAGAGATTAAGTTTATTGAATCATTTGAAACTTCTTGGCTTAATATTAAAACGAAATTACTTTCCGTACAATCCAATACATATGTGTAGGTTGTTTGATAAGTATCTGACTGAGACATAACGATAGATAGACATTGTCATTGTCATCAGATGAGAAAACTAGCACCTATGATAATAATCATTTTGCTATCTTCACATTACAGCCGAATATGTGCTTTGTTAATTATTAAGCAATTAATTATGTTGTCAACAAAAATAGGCGATTTGTACTCGAGTTTAGTGTAAATATGCACTCACCTTGATAGTATACAAAGTAATCATCATCGGGCGGTGTCGTTCTATTACTATTTACATCTACTTCTAATCCATTAACATTCTGGAAACAATAACAAGAAGACATGATGATTAAGCATCATCGTCGTAATAATGCGACATTAAAACTCACCGTAAAATGTTGATTAAAATAAATTGCATAAAATAGTATGGCTACACCTGCAATCAAAAGAAAGAAAAAGAAAATGAAACTCAAAAAATGTATAAATAACCAACACAAGAACGTGTGGCTATAGTATAGTATGCTACAATAGTAGTAGAGTAGCTCCTCTAAGTGCTGCGGCTTAATCATAATGAGCGGAAGTTTTCGTTGGATGAAACAATAATACCGCTCCGCTGCGAGTTCACATAATTTTTTCTTACTTTTTGGAAAAAGTTAATTATAATAATAATAGACCAGTCAATTAATATCCTCGTCTCTTCTCTCTTATATATTATACTTTCGCATTATTATTCTTATTATTATTATTATTGCTGCTGCTACACTTGCAAAAAGAAGATGATGGCCTGTCGGTCGGCATCGAACTGGATCGATTTCGCAAAACGCAAAAAACGAGCCGAAATTGTAATAATGCACACACTAAATAGAAGATCGACGTATACTATACGATATTATGAAACTCTAATTGAGCAATATGGATCCGGTTAATTATTTATTAATAACGTTGCTGGTGTTGTTGTTGCCGTTGTTGTTTTCATTCATTTTTTTGGTTCACATTTTGCGAAAATGAAAGTGCAATCTCCGGCTGATGAGTTTTTCTTACTTAGGTAGGTATTTGCAATCATACATTATTGCGTAATAATAATACGAAAAAATTCGGCGATTCCAAAAATTAGTTAACAGCTTCTTCAATAAAAAAAGTCATTTACATAAAAAAAGTGAGTTGCGTAAACTTGAATTGCGTCAAAAATGTAGTTAGTTAAATGTATAAATTTTTGTAAATTATTGATTATTAAATATGCAAATATTTATTCAATATCAAATAGCTAAAAATAAATAAATTAGTTAGAATGTTGTTGTCAACGCGTGCTGAAATTTATTTAATTATGTAGGTTATTAATTTTTACACGATAAACGCATAAAAATCATCACTTTTCGCAGAAAAAATCGATTAAATGCCATTCAAGCAATAAAAATTACATAAAATTTGTTAGAATTAATCACAACTTTCTACTTTATATTTTGGAAATAATTTAATTTATAAATTTGATAGTGTTTTTAATTGTCAACAATTTGTCTTTCAAAAAATATTTAACTATCTAAAGAGAAATGATTAATTATTATATTGAAAAAATAATTAATAAATGTGATAGGGACATAAAAATCATCACTTTTTAATACAAAAATTGGATAAAGTCTTACTTAAACGATAAAAATGTTGCTCTAATCACAACTGTCTACTTTAAATATATGTTTTTTCTGGCAAAAATCTAAAAAATTGACAAAAATTTGTCTTATACTCTGGAGGTGTTTAAAATGCAAAAAATATCAACTATTTAAAAAGATATTATTAATTATTATATTAAAAAAAACTAATAAATGTGATATAGATATAAAAATCATCACTTTTTAATACAAAAATTGGATAAAGTGTCACTTAAGAAACGTAAATGTTGCTCTAAGTATTAATCACAACTTTCTGCTTTAAATATGTATTTTTTTTGGCAAAAATCTATTTAAAAACAAGATTCCTGTAATTATTGCATTAAAGCGTCATTAATTAAAATAACTAATAAATTTGATATAGACATAAAAAATTGTCATTTATTAATTCAATTGGATAAAATGTCACTTTATTGCTGTTCTAAGAGGACTCAAAATTAATCACAACTTTCTACTTTAAATATATTTTTTTTTTGCAGCAAAAATCTAAATAAGTTAAATAGATTTTTAAATTAGATAGAATCTACGAAAAAAATTGTCAACAATTTATCTTTAAACCATCTAAATTTGTGTTGTTAGAAAGTTAGCGATGGATGATGAGAAAAAATGAAGAAGATTTCACAAAAATTTATCAATCGATTCGTATAGTATTAACTATTATATTATTATTATTTTTTTTGGTAAAAACGAATCGTATACCCAATAATTATCGAGGTGTTTCAACACACAGATTAGCATTTTTAATACAACAAAACAACAACAGCAACAATCAAATTTACGCACCTTCTTATCGAATAAATAGTAATAACATTAATTTATTATCTAGCTAGCTAGCAAGATATTTATTTGGCTGTGTGGTTGCGTCGTCATCGATATTTAAGAAATAAGATGATGAGTAGCAGCATCAACATTGCGTAATGCTATTCATTCACTTACCTAATTTATAAATAGATCTTCTTTCCATCATTATTATATGGCTCTAAAATCTGCAACACAAAAAAGATACACAGATTTATATAAAAATACATTTCATTCGATAAAGTGGAACTAATCTAATTAACAGTTAAGGATTCTAAGTAAACAATCTCTAAAATTAAATTGATGATGATGATGATGTAAGAAGCGAAATTACTTCATTACGGTATAGAAATATGTAAAAAATTCATTCATCGAAAGACTTTCATCATATGGCGGCATATACAGCAGTAAGTAAGCAAACAAGCAAGCAAAGTGTTAATCGTTTATGTAAGATAGAAGTGGTATGTATGTATGCACATCCAAAAAATCATTTTGCTAATGCAAAAACACAGTCAGCCTTTGCATAACTCAAATAGATATATGTGTGCCGTATTATATATTTATCGCTTTATTTATTGGCGTAAAATTTATGATATTATTTATATTTATAAATAGAAAGGTGTGTGTGAGTATGCATGTTTATATCTTTCGCTTCTTTTTATAATATATTATATATATTAATTTTTGAGCGATTATTACGAAAATTAAATTTCGTAAACACAGCTAAATATTAATTAGGAATTGAAATTTAACGTAAAAAAATAAAACGTTTCTTAGTAAAAAAAAGTAGAAAAGACAAAAATTTTAATTAAGATTGAAAAGTAGCAAGAATTTAACACAAAAATACTTACATTGTATTAAATTTAAAAAAAACGTATCGATTTTTTTAATTACAATATTTCTTAGAAATATTTATATCTTTCGCTTCTATTTATAATATATAATATACATTACTTTTTGAGCGATTATTACGAAAATTAAATTTCGTAAACACAGCTAAATATTAATTAAGAATTGAAATTTAACGTAAAAAAATAGAAAATTAATTTCACATATACTGCAATTGGTTATAAATATAAATATCATATTTTGACAAAAAAATTAATTAAGATTGAAAAGTAGCAAGAATTTAATACAAAAATACTTAAATTTAAAAGCAAAGTATCCATTTATTTAATTACAATATTTCTTACAGATGTTTATATCTTTCGCTTTTATTTATAATATATAATATATATTAATTTTTGAGCGATTATTACGAAAATTAAATTTCGTAAACATAGCTAAATATTAATTTGGAATTGAAATTTAACGTAAAAAAGTAAAACGTTTCTCAGTAAAAAAAGGAGAAAATTAATTTTACATTTTATTTTAAAAAATATTTGGGTTGGCAACTAAGTAATTCCCGATTTGTTTAATGAATTAAGAAAGATTTTACTGCAAATGTAAAAAACTTTAAGCTATGAATTATTTTCCATTTTTTTCGATGAGCTATTTTATCATCTTTCTGATAATTTCATCCTCATTAAGCTCGACTGGTCGACCTTAACTTTGGTCGTCTTTAAGAGAAAAATCTTCAAAACGGTATTTTTCAGACCAATTTTGGCATTGTCTTTCTTTAAGACCTTCATCATCATACATGTTACGTAACTTTTTAGCGGCTTACACTGCGTTCTTTCCTTTACAAAAATCATAAAGCAAAATATGGCGAAAATGTTCGTTTTTGCATTCCATATTAATGTTGAGGTAAANTGAAACGAAACGTAGAAAAGAAATGAAGTGTATTGTCAAATAATTTACATGAATGTTTTCTATCAGATTAGATAAGATTGAGGAAGTCCAATAATTTAAATGTTTAACGCACTTCTAAGAACATCGTGTCGAGATGAGTATATTAAACCTAAACATTGGTAATGAATGGCCGTAATAAAAGTAATGGTCGCAATAATGCGAAACACTATCCGATTATCAAGTAAAATATAAATTACAGTTAGATGGAAATATGAATTTAGCGAATTAATTTTCATACGCTTGGAAAAAGGTGCATTTCCAATAAATTGTAACTTCATTCGATGCAAAACAAACGCAAACACGCAAAATGTATCAAATTGCATACGACTTTCTTCTCTCTTTTCTAAATCCACAAACGGACAAACAAACTCATATGTGCATAAACTATGTGCGCACACATACACACACACACACACACACACAATATCTGTGAATGTGTGTGAGCGCATTTTTATTTGCCATCGCAAGCTCGCATATGTAATGTACGAGCATGTGTGTGTATGCATGTACGGTTGACATTTGCATTGTGAGGACTTGTGCGCGCCAAAGTTATTAATCAAAATCCTGAACGGGCATTCTAATTTAATCCTGCACTAACAACAATCATAAATCATATGAATCCAATATCAATATTTTGTGATTTCACATAAATTCTAAAAAAGAAAGTGTTTGCAGGATGGCTGGCTGGCTGGCTCTGGCACCGGCTCTCGGCTCGCTGGCTCGCTTGTTACATACGACGATTAGCGTCTCTCGTGCGCCGTTTTTCGTTTCCAATTAGCCGTACGATGCGATGCCATAAATAATAAATAATTAGCGTTCATTATATGCTATTAACTTGTTCGAATGCAAAAAGGGGGTTGGTGTTCAACATATTGCAAATATAGAGACGATGCGCGCGATTTTTTTCCATTGCACTGAAATTCCAATTAGAATCACTCAATTATGCACAAAAGCCAGCGAGCAAAACACCCCACCATCAATTAATTCGTAATTAAATTAGAACGATGATTTGTTTTATTTGATTGAAAAATATAAATGTATAATTAATTGCTCTTTTCGTGTGCATTTATTATTAAATTAAAATGCAAATGAATGAAAAAAAAATTATAAATGATTACTTAATAGTGAGTTTCTGAAATAAAAATAATGTTGATCATCTACTAAAATAAAGAAGAAAACCAGTAGCCGAGTAACTTAATATTCATCTTTTAACATGCGATTCGCTTCGGTACTTTTCTCGACCGGTTTAAAAACCTACAATATAGCATAACACGAAAAATCATCGAAACACCTTCCTTCTAAAAAAAAAAACGCGCGCGCGACACTACTGCAACAACGCACGTTTCGACGTTGAAACAAAGCGTAGATACGGAATGGAAACGCGTCTAACCTATTTTCAAATCGCTGCGATTCACATAAAATCCGTTTTAATTAACATTAATGAGCTAATTTCAATTACACCAAACGCAATAAACTTTAATAAAATATGAATTTGTTTTACGTGTGTGTTTACGATTTTTTTTTCTTCCTTTTTTGCTTTTCGAATTAAAACCAACGCGTTTGTTTGTTGGAAAACATAACCTAGATAGATAAGCAAACTTTTCCGCACGCTGCATTCATCCGCGCGTCATCGTCACCAAAGCAATACATTTGATATCGAAGATGTTGAGAAACGTGATGCGCATTTTCTCAATTGTATCAAACAATTTTTTTGCGCTTTGATGTTTGTTCGTTTGCTCATTAGGCGCGCGTTTTGCTATTGGTGTACGCCGTGGCATTATGTAACACGTTTCGCGTATATATGATTGATTTGTGTGCGATTTGATTTCGAATTAAAAATGCGGCATTAGACTATAGGGAAGTGTTAGATTCTGCGCGCAAGGAGAGGAAAAAAACCATGCAAATTAAATCTGATTGATAGGGGAAAGTTCATTGCAATTAAAATTGTGCGCGCTTTATTCCTGATTGTTACTTTTTCCATTTGGAAAAAAGGCATTCTCTGCTTTGTATTATATAAATTACGATGAGTTATTATTCACTTTTGCTTTTCCAACACTTTATTTATTGCATTCATTAGTTTATTTGTAAAGTTTCGAAAATTTTCATCTAATGCATAATATTAAAACAAAACAGACAAATAATTTGTTTAGATTTAATTTAAAATTAAATTATTTTTTATTGTCATATTATAATTTTCATTGGTACTTTTTTGTTATACGCCCGGCACTTGAAAATTTAATCTCCACGTTCCATTCTAAGCGTGCAGCCTCTTAAACACGTGCGCTCTTGCTGACAACGGAAAAACACTTTTTTTCTAACATTAACTAACAACTCTCACAAGGAGGGGATACTCTAATTGACATCAAACTTCTAACCTAACCGCCATAAATCACGCATTCAAAGGGAGTACAAAAAAATCATCAGCAGGACCGCACGTAGGTAAGAGGTTGCACGCTTAGAATGGGAAGCGGCAAGTTGAGCTGGGAGTTCAGTTTATATCTGCCGGGCGTATAACAAAAAAGAACATTTTCATTTAAGTTTTTTACAATTTTTAACACACAAATTGTCATATTTCTACTAAAGAATATCTTAATAGTAATTAAATAAGTACACGATTTAATCACAGTTTCTGAACAATTCATGTATGAACCAATGTTATTAGTAGGAGACATGAACTTAATTACAAAATTTCATCTTATTTCACTGTGTAATTGTAAACTGTACATATCTAATCAATAAATCTCTTTAATAAAAAAAGACAAATTATTTTATATTATTTTGACACAAATTTTGGAATCACTTCCCACACAGCATATTTTTTGCGGTACACACGCAACGACTTTATAAAAACGTAACCTTAAAATGTTTTTAATTGATTTTTTTATGGTTGTACTTTAGATATGCGGCTATGCAAATTACACGTGTGCTGTACTTATGAACATCCTATTAAAATTGCGTTACATTATCATGAACCGTTTTAAAAATTTAAAGTTTTTATGATTTAAAATCAGTGATTATAAAGAGTTCTTAAAAACTGTCTCTTATAATCTGTTTAACATAGTTTTATTCGAATTTAAAATGCAAAAACATTAAATTCTTAATGAAATTTCTGGTTCTAAAAAGAAATAATTTTATAAATAAGGTTCAAATAACAAAGCCGAAACTTATTCAAAATAATAAACCCAGTACAATAGAATTAAGAAGATATCAAAAATATGCGATATTAACAGAATTATTTACGAATTCTGTAAAAATACCAAAAATTTATAAATTAGTATTTTTCGCTTAAGATAAGTTATATTAGTTTTAGTCAACTAATAAGAAATTTTAAAATCAACGTATTAGGAATGCACGGAAAGAAGATTCATTATCTACTTATTTAGAAGTTTTGTTTATCAGATAGGTATCTATTTATGTTGTTAATTTTTTGTAAGGCACAACACTACAACTATTCTATTGGTTTTACTGTTCTAAGAAACATTTTGTTTGGCAATCACAGTTTAGATAAGATTGATGAATTTCCAGTAAAACGCAACGATTTTACGCTTTTTAAGCGTGAAATGCGCACATTTACGCTG
>JARJDW010006580.1:0-32647 GCA_030264715.1 Adinopsis sp. GC000173 | reverse complement strand
TGCTCAATTTAAATCATTATTACATTTTTTCTTCTTCTTAGCGTAATATATACAGGTATAGGTACACTTTAATCTTAAATTTTATTATTACTATATTTTTAGAACCTATTGCTCTTATACATTCATTAAATCATATTTATTTAAGCTGTGAATTTAATAGATAATATTTTATTTGAAGAAACATATGATTTGCACTCTAACAAATAAAATGGATGAAAAAGCTACATATTAAAAACTTGTCGTTAAATATACAAACATCACATCTGTAATTATCAAGAATGTGCTGCGAATTGCATTCCGTGTGGACCATCCCAAACATAATTCACATCTAAACCATCATTTGTTGCCTTTTCCAAATTCATATCAAATTAAGCTAGAGACGTCATTACCCCGTTGGACAAATTTTGTTTCAAGCAGATGTGAAGGGCATTCTAGTGCAAATTATATCTTAATATATTCAGCAATGCACAGTAGATCTAGAAATAACTATAATATATAAAAAGTATTTGGCTTCAATTTTTATGCGCATTTCAGTTACAACAGAAAACATGAAATACTATATGCAAGGGCTGCTAATTTATTTGTTGAGGAACTGTTTTGCATTATGTTAGCTTACATAATGTTTGCAAGGTAGTGATGCGTTTTTCTAATCTTTACACTTAATAATTTTTTAGATAGACCAGGTTGCGGCATTACCCGGCGATCGCTATTACCCAACATTCCCCTAATTCATGGATAATATTTTATTTGAAGAAACATATGATTTGGGAAATGAATAATTGCCGCTTTATTATTAGTAGGCGTATTGTGGTAGTATAGTAGAGTTTTAGCATCATTATTGTAATTTGACCTAATTAAATTTGGAGCGAGATGTTAACTGATTGATATTTTCTCTCTTAAGTATAACTCCATACAATATTGATTAGTTTTGTAAAGGCGTCAGTTGGTAGTTACTTATTTATCGTTAGAATCGTGGAATCCAATACGGCGTGGTCAGCATAGTGATCACAAACGTGACGTGTATTGATAACACAAATGTGTGCGAGTGTGTAGGTTCTACACACACTGCTACACTCCCACAGACACACACATACCGCTCTCGATTTGATAAAAAATTTGTAATTTTGATTTGTAATTGATTTTTAAAGCCTTTAAAGCGGAAATGATTACGATACTGCGCGTGCTTGCGCGGCGGCACATACCGACCGACTCTACTCTGCTGCCTCTGCTGCCTCTCTCTTGTTGATTTTATTTTTTTAATATTCCAACTCTTTGGATGATTGAATTAAACTTTCAAAACATCCAACACGCACCGCACCACCGTTTTAAATAAATCTCGAAATGTCACGCTTTTTTTTCTGTATGTATATGCATTTCAATGTAAAACGTCAATTCGTCGTTTTCTTTTAAGCAGCAGCCGAAGAATGTGTGTGTGCTTGCTTTTTTTCTTGCTGTTCGAGTTGTGTAAGTCTTATATTAAACAAGAAAGTTTTTCAAAAACTGCCAGTAAATGTTGCTCGTAAATCATAGCGCATATTATGAATGTAAATTCAGTTCTTCGCTTTGAAGCTTTATTTCGAAAAGTTGCTTTTATAAATCAAAAGCGCAAGTGAATGTGCAATATGAGAAAAAACACAACAACCCCCTTTTATATATAAAGAAAAATAAATTAACGCTTCGAGGACTATACAAATCTATGTAGGTAAATAATTTTGATCCTACTAAACGTATATAGATATTATGAACCGGCTAAATATCTTTCATTTTTAATGGCACAGATTTTTTATACTTTTATCATAAATTATATATATATAATCAATATTAATATTTATTTCAATCTGGATATAGGCTATGGGGAATTAAAACTGGCAACGGCAGTAACGCCATCACAGGCGCATTATTCGGATTCTAATTTAAACGCTTCTCAATATCATGACAGGATAATTTATTATTGTTTGTGCGTTTAAGCATTGTTCTATATATAGACTCAAATACGAATTTTAGTCATTGATTTCAAATCTATATATATTGTGTATATAGGTGGATATATATAACATGTTATATCTTTAGTTTCTTTCTAACAATTTCTTAAATAATAAAATAATGTTTAGTTAATAACCATGTATTTCAATTTTTGTATTTGATTTCATATATGTAGTGCATTTTATTTAAAAGTATGCATAGGAAATATTCCCCTCATTCATCTCTTCATGTACTCTCATCCCTCTACCAACTTCCCCACAGTTCTCTCTTTAGAACTTGCATTCCTTTCTCAAACTTCTACTAATTCCTCATTTATTAGTGGAGAAAAAATAGAGTGAAAATTATAAGAGGGAGTGAGAAAGTAAAAAGTGGGGAAATTAAGAGACAAATGGGAAGAGGAATAAAGAAAATTAGTAAAAGAATGAGGGGAAATTGATAGAGAAATAAGGGACATTTAAAGGAGGAATGTGGAGAAGCTAGTAGAAGAATGAAAGAAAGTTGGGGAGACGAAAAGAAGAGATAAAAAATGGAGGTATAGAAATGAGATAAAAATTTTCCATGTATACCTTTGAATAAAACAGAATGTATATTTAATAAGTACAATCTGGGCTGGAAAGCAACGTTGCAATTAAATGCCTAATTGAAACTAATATTTTGAAGATACATATGTGAAAATGCATTATTTGGGCAAATAATTTCAAAAGTCAATTTTTACCTTCCTAAGTTTTTGTTCGTGTTTATGCTACTAAAGTCGTGAGAACACAATAATTTTTATTTACATAATATTCTTCAACATCTAACTGAAATTTAAAACAAAAAAAATATATCTAATTGAAACTAATCATTTAAAAATTTGTAAAAAAGCGTAATTTGGTCGAATTAATTAGAAAATCAATTTTTATCATCTTAATTCTTGGTTTATTTTTTTCTACTAGCAAATTACTAAAATGTTAACTAACTTTATAGCAAAACATCACCATTAAAAAATGCCATGCACACAAAATGATTCTATTATTTAATATATAATTGGAATTTAAAACAAAAAAATACACTATATTGATTTTAAATCAAATGTATACAGAGACTAAAATATTTACAACAATGATATTTTTCAAGTATTAAATCAAATTAATATTATACATGTTTTTGAATGCGTATGTATATGAAATTTATGCATTGTTCGACATTCTGTAGAGTATTAAAATAAGGTATTATGTACGTTATGAAAACATAAACATAAATGTTTTTATGTAATTTATAAACAAGTACCCATTGAATAATAATAATGCATATAGGTTAAATTAAAATATTTTACATGCCTCCGTCCTTATTCGCCTTGTTTACGTACATCTCTATCTCTGTCTAGCGGCAGGTAAACTGGTAAACTAAAAAATACTTAGGCAGGTAAAATAAGGAATGCAACCTTAAATTTCAAAAGTTACCAGATTAGGTGCATACGTGGTTGCGTATTTTTAACTTGAGAATTGAATGGGTTAAAACTATTATCAATGATATATGATTGATTGTCATAAACATAATAGCTTATGTTCAGAAAATTAGCTGATTTTATAACCATATTTTACGTTTTTCAAACTTTCAATTTTGACGTTTCTAAAAATTGTATGTCTAGTGACGCTAGTTATATTGATCATGATACCAACTTGTAAATAATAAAGTTACTTCTCAGTAATATTTATTTGTCATTAAGTGTAAAACGTTTAATTTTCTTTTAAATATTTTGTCGACATGAAAAATATTGTACGTTATTTGGCAGGCAAGTGCTATTTTACAGTTGCTTCGTATATACAGCACGCCTACACGGCAACTGTAAAACCGCCCTTACCTGCCTTATAACGTAAATAGCTATTATTACTGTAATATTAATAAAGTAATAATTATTCAAATACTTGTTTTTATTATACAAAATGTAATGTTTCTAATTATTATTAATTAAAGTTATTGTTACATATATTATAATTTAGGTAATTATTTTCTTATTTTAAGACTACTCCTTCCGAGTTCGTTGCTATTGCACTGTTTGATATGTTCCTTACAGGAAAAATTATTTGCGCTCTAAACAAACATTCAAAAAAAAATTATGGTAAATATCACCCCCAGGCTAGTGGATGGACTTTATTTTGAATTAAGCCTTTTTGGCACCAAAATTAAAAAAATAGAAAATGCACTGTTTTGTGTCCTTTTTCTACGTTCAAATTTTGATGTCATAAAGGCGCTTTTCAAAAAACGCCAATCCACACAAGGATTGTTATTTCACTTTAATTTCTTTATTGAATAAAGTTGATATCTATAATAATAAGCTGGTAGTTTGTTTAGAGCGCAAATAATTTTTCCTATTAGGAACACAAGTAACACAGCTTAAATTTGTATAAAAAATAGGAAACATCAATTTTTATGTAGCCGTGGCCCTTTTTAAAGTGTCCCAACCAATTTTGAACACAATTTATTTTGATTCTAAAATATGTTCCTATTGTCTAAAATATATCTTGTAAAATATGTTAATTTTACGGCACCCCTTTTNCCGTGGCCCTTTTTAAAGTGTCCCAACCAATTTTGAACACAATTTATTTTGATTCTAAAATATGTTCCTATTGTCTAAAATATATCTTGTAAAATATGTTAATTTTACGGCACCCCTTTTTCTTAATTGCTTTAATTAATGTTTTTCAGCACCTACTCAAAATTCTCGAAACCTTTTATTCCCATTGCTGTAGAGGGGATAACTTAACCTTTCTCTCATTTTAACAACCTCTCAAACAAAATCTCCAGTATTTTTATTCCCATCTCAAATATTTCGCCGCTTGTACGAGAGAACAAGCATAAAGAATCTATATTTTTATAGAAGAAATCCAATTAAAACTTTCAATAATTCGATTTTTGAAATATAATGTTTTCTTATTACTCCTTCACTCCATTGTTCAATTGAATGTGAAAATTTATTGATTCATTCCCCAGCTTTATAATAATTATATAAGTACGTAAATCGTACAATAAACGAATGATAATAAACAGATAAACTTATTCATTGCTAGTCGCAAACAATAAAAATTTCATATTTTATTTTTCACAGAGATCCTAAATAGGTCATACGTATTACCTACGCTACTTTAGCATTGTTTGCATCAAAGGACAGTATCTATAGAGATACTGTACGGTTTATTTCTCTCTTTTTGTGATTAAAATATTGACTTGTTAATTAAATTAATTAACCAGATAATAAACATTTCTGATATTTTAACAATTAAAATTCATAATTGGTTGCGCTTTAAAATGTTATACATCGTTTTACTTTATGATAATGATATAATTAACAAAACAACATTTTTTGATTATTTCTGAAATGTTCAATATTATTAAGAGAAAAGATATAAATGATTAAATATATACTTTATGTAATTAACGAAACATTATTTCAGAAATTTTTAATGTTATTTTTAAAAAACTAAAGTAGTGCATACTATGGAGAAGTGACTGTAAAATTGCCACAAGGACTATTATTTATATTTATTCAAAATATCCTTTTTAGTCCAAAAATCCCAATTTATAAGCAAACGGAACTTATTTACTTAAAAGTCGTACTTGTTCACTTGGTCTAATTCATGGATTTTTCACTATAAAGTAATACCCACATTAATCAATCTTTTGTACCTATATAAAATAGATACAAACTAATTCTTGGCACAGAGAATATATACACGTACATGTTTTTACTTAAGATCAACATTTGTTATTCTAAAGATTTACTCTAAATAATTACAGATCAGTATTAAAAGAGCGTAGCCGGTCAGTTCGTGCTGTTCTTCATGTTTTCTCATCTGCAGACATACTCTTTTCAAAGTGTTTCAGTACTAGCACGCAAACATTTTTTGTGGCATCCCTATGCCTTTTTGACAAATAGTATCTTTCTATGCGGATTCTATTGCTTACATGTATTTCAAGTAAGTCAAGAAGTTACATGCACACAAATCTAAGACGAGCGGAGAACAAGGCACAGCTCCGAATTGAGATATAAGGATTATTGTTAAAAGACTTCTTGGCAGTTCGCGTTTAGGGTTTTAACACCGTATTGAAGAGTAAGTAATTCCACTACGTTGGATGTTTTTAAGATTTAAAAAATTTTTGGTAGTGTCGACATATTACAAAGAATTTTCTTTCAAATTCATAAAAAATATGTCCACAAAAGAGAGCTTTGATAACTTTTTTGTTTTTTGCAAGTTGCAAATGCTATTCATTTCAACACTAATGCGCAGATTTTTTGAAATGTTGGATACTTTTTTCAGTCGAGATCTTGCAAAGAAGTTGGATAAATATTTAGGTATCAAGAAATTAAAATAGAACTTAAAATTTGAACATTAGATTTATTAATTAATTTTAGAATTTTAGAAATTCTAAGTATATCTGTATCTAAATATTTTAAATAATTAAAATATTACGTAAAATAAAGCGATCAAATGTAAAATGAATTAACCATATCTTATAGTAAACTAGATGAAATAGCAACATCCGCTTAATTGGCATATGCTTTTGATTAACAGCAATTTGAAAGGAAAAGATTACAAAAATTCTTTCAAAGCGTATAGTCGACAGTAATAAGAGCACTTTAAAATACATAAGTACTAATTATGAAAAAAAGCTGTATTCTGTTGCTTGTGAGATTCAGAGCTGCATTAAAAGATGTACCAGCAAAGTAGATGCTCATGAATGAATGTTCGTGTACTATTTATATAATATTTATTGTTTCCTGAAATATAAAAATTAAATTTCGACAAAAAATGTTACACTTCACTCTGCCATTTTCATATATTATAAGATTTAAAATTTTTATGATTTAAATTTGATTTTAAATTTGTGATGGTTATGCGTTATTAATATTATATTCACATAAATATGCAATATGTATATTTATTAATATTGGAGAGCGTTTATACATTTAATATTTTATTTGTTGACCGCAATATTGTGATGATATACAAAATACGATATTTTCTTGAACTGAATATGTAATATAATACGAAATAGGGAACAATATCATGATAGTTACTGTTTTTCATTGTTTTTTATATCTTTTTTACTAAATTTTAATGTTTTTTAAGTCTTTTTACTGAATTTCACTCTTTTTCAAGGTTTTTTAATTTTTTTTTTACGAAATTTCATTGTTTTTCACCGAACTTCTCTCTTTCCATATGTTTTTTAAGTCTTTTTCACTGAATTTCAATGTTTTTTAAGGGTTTTTTACTGAATTTCTCTCTTTCAATGTTTTTTAAGTCTTTTCACTGAATTTCAATGTTTTTCACTGAAGTTCACCCCTTTTCAATGTTTTTTAAGTGTATTTCACTGAATTCTTCTCTCTCAATGTTTTTTAAGTCTTTTTCACTAAATTTCAATGTTTTTTAAGTGTTTATCACTGAACTTCACTTTTTTTCAATGTTTTTCACTAAATGTCATTCTTTTTCAAAGTTTTTTAATTGTTTTTACGGAATTTCAATGTATTTCACCCTTTTCCAATGTTTTTAAAGTGTTTTCCACTGAATTTCCCTCTTTAATGTTCTTTAAGTATTTTATTTGTTGACCGCAATATTGTGATGATATACAAAATACGATATTTTCTTGAACTGAATATATAATATAATATACGAAATAGGGGACGATACCATGATCGTTACATTCAGAAATAAAAAAAAAATATTATAAATGCTGAAATCTTGTACGAACTAGAAATTATTTTTTATTGCTCGGTTTTTTTGTGTGTGTATGTGTGGGTGTGTTGAGTCTCGCTCACGAAGGAACAGCACGTACATTATGTCTCCTATAGGAATATTACTTGCAGAGTTCTGTTATCCGTGCACTTTTCAAGTACATGTGACCAATATTGAAAAGTGTTTTTGTTGTTGCTGCTTGCTGTCGTATAAATGCTGGTGTATCAAATGTTGTTGCTAGTAGTGCATCAAAATGCCTAGCGAAAAAAGTGTCGGGATAGCGCTTTTTCATGCGAGTGCGATGAAAAATGAGATGAGATTTATGCGCTGAAATACATTTCAAGAATGAGAGAGAATTCCAAAAATACACATACAGAGAGAAAAATGACGAAGATAAAAGGACTTTTATCATTTCAATGGTCAATCATTTCTTTTTATTATATTTATGCAATCAATTTGAATATTTTTGTTAGAAATTTGCTTTCTCCTCTCCTCGTTCACATATTATTTTTTGCTATGTGTTTTGCGCTGAAAGAACCTTATCGAACTGCACACTTATACCAGTGACGTATTTAATGCTTTTTCAAGAAGAAGAAAAAAAATCCGACATACTACTACTACATTTTTTAGTATTTACACAAAATTTTTCAATATTATAAACTATTGGATTGCATGTTCATGGAATATCAATTGCTAGCATGTAAACTTTATATTTTTCTTAAGTAGGTATACGCTATATTTTTATTTTCTAAAATTATAAACAAATCATTTACACAAATTAATAAATAGTAACACTAATCGAATTGTTCAAGAAACGAGAAAAAATGAATTTCATGCAATTAATTGTGTAGATTTGTTATTTTTCAAATAAACTGATCAAATATTTTAGTTTTTATTACATAACATAAAATTATACATTTAGAACGTTCACCCTTCACATATTTGTTTTGCTTTATTTCAAGGTGTATCGACAATTATAACCAATTTATATGCTGGCTACGAGTATATTAGTAACATCTACTTTGTAAAACACAATAAAAACGAGTGAAATTTATTAAAAAAAGTAAAAAAAAAACACTAAAAACAGTGAAAAACACTAAAATTCATTGAAAAGGTGTAAAAACAGTAAAAAGCATTGAAAAAAAGTGAAAACACTAAGAAACAGTAAAGTTTATTGGAAAATACTAAAAAACAGTGAATTTCATGGAAAAGGAGTGACAAAATACTAACAAACAGTAAAATTCATTGAAAAAGGGTGAAGAAACGGCAAAAGTTGTTGAAAAAGAGTGAAAAACACTAAAAGACAGTGAAATTCATTGAAAAGGAGTGAAAAACAGTAAAATTCATTGAAAAGGAGTAAAAAACACTAAAAAACAGTGAAATTTATTGACAAATAGTGATAAAACAATGAAATTCATTAAAGAAGAGTAAAAAACACTAAAAACAGTGAATTTCATAGAAAAGGGGGTGAAAAAACACTAAAAAATAGTGAAATTCATTGAAAAAGGTGTAGAAACAGTGAAATTTTTTGAAATGAGTAAAGAAAAGCACTAACAGTGTAAATTAATTTTTATTAACAATCAATTTTCAAGTCAAATTTATATTTATTTCACTTATTTGTTCTTTTTTTCTTATCGCCGAATATTTGTTTTCTATATGACAGAGTAGTTTCGATTTATACTTAAATTTTCAGTGTTTTATAATTCATATTTTAGGAACTTCTTTTAACATTATATCTACAATTAAAACATTCACTCTACACATATTTGTTTCGCTTCATTCCAAGGTGCATCGCAAATTTATATGTTGGCTACGAATATATTAGTTACATCTACAACGTATACTGTATATTATATTATATATACTTTAAAAATATTAAACTTTCTAATTTAGAAAAAGCTTTTTGTTGATGCAAGCCAGCTGAAAATTTAATATTATACAATTTTTAAATTATATATTTTTTATCCTCCATATTCGACTGAAAGTTTCTTGAAAAATATATATATATATTTTAAATAAATTGCGCAGCTGATTGCTGTAAACTCAAGCCAATACATTTTTCAACAAGATAGACACTATATTGCTTTAAATCAAATTACACAATAGAATTTACGAAATACACAAGCTTCTTTCGAATTGATGTAAACTATTTTACTAATTAACACAAAACCGTTTTCCTGCACAATTAATTTACTACATTCCAAATGAAGAAAGTTCCAAATTTAAGGATAAATTGCATTTGCACTTGCATTACTTTTCTTTTAATGCACCATTACTACAAAGCATACCAATTTGATAAAATTCAAGCTGGCAGCAGCGTGTTTGATCTATTATTAATTGAGCACACAAACATTTTAACTATTTAGATTGCGTTACATAGTTTAATTAAGTGAAATTAATATTAAGTATAAACCATAGATTGAGGGTGTAATAAAGAGTAAATTATGCTATTTAAAATAATGGGATGAAAGGTGTCTCAGGCGTAAGCTTAATTGCTCTTTTTAATTAACACTCTTTTTAAATTATGCTGCATCAAAATAGACATATTTGCATTTATATACTTTCATAAATATTTCTTCACCGTATTTTTTCATTTTTTACATTATTTTCGTTCATATTTATTAATTAACCGATGGCTAATTTGGTTGAAATGCGTATAAAAAGTTCATTTAGTACAACAAAAGAAATTAAAATTGTTTTTCAAGCAAAATTATCGTAGACCTAGCACCTACTACCCGAAAAATAAATATATGAAAACTTTTAACTACAATTCAAATAAACAATTTTTAAGTCAACATAGAAATAAATAAAAACAAAAAAAAACGTTATAAATTAATTGCATGAAAATAGAAATATTTGCATTTATATACTTTCATAAATATTTCTTTACCGTATTTATTCATTTTTTACATTATTTTCGTTCACATTTTTTAATTAACTGATGGCTAATTTTGTTGAAATGCGTATAAAAAGTTCATTTATTACAACAAAAGAAATTAAAATTGTTTTTTAAGTAAAATTATCATAGACCTAGCAACTACTACTCGAAAAATAAATATATGAAAACTTTAAACTACAATTCAAATAAGCAATTTTTAAGTGAACATAGAAATAAATCAAAACAAAAAAAAAACGTTATAAATTGATTACATGAAAATAGAAATATTTGCATTTATATACTTTCATAAATACTTCTTTACCGTATTTATTCATTTTTTACATTATTTTTGTTCACATTTATTAATTAACCGATGGCTAATTTTGAAATGCGTATAAAAAGTTCATTCATTACAACACATAACACACAGTAATCCATTCTGAAATTAAAATTGTTTTCCAAGCAAAATTATCATAGACCCAGCACCTACTACCCGAAAAATAAATGTATGAAAACTTTTAATTAAAATTCAAATAAGCGATTTTTGAGTCAACATAGAAACAGAAAATAAAAACAAAAAAAAACGCTATAAATTTATTTTATTGCTCATCCAGTGGCAGATTTTTGCATGGAATGCAATTTTTATTGCACCTAAATGAAAAACTAAATCATATACATTAAAGAAATAAAAACAAGCATCGCATCGCGCGCAGCATATAAACGAAACAACAACTCTTCTCTGGTTAAAGTTCGTATTAGAATTAATATTTATTTTTGTGAATTTCAAAACCCATCAAGTTGGATTATTGCCGGATATAAATTCACCGGGAATGCATATTTATACGACGCTTTCAAAGTCTATTATCTACCAAGATTTTTTTTTTTGTATACAGCGCCGTATTGACTCAAAATTTATTGCTTTATTTTTCCCATCATTAAAATCCACGTCTTAAAAATGGAATTTTATATTTTCAACAATTATTTTTTAACTTAAACTACGTATAGAAATATAGTAGATTACATAAAGCGATTGCAATATTTGCAATTAAAAATAGATTTCTAATACCTTTAAACTGACTTAAATTTATTAAATACATCATATCTAGTTATAAATCATACTTGATGAACTCAACATGACCGCTGCTAAACATTAAAATCGGTGCATAAATCTAAATGCAATAGATAACATCCGATCTTTTAAACTGTCAGTGAACATTAAAACAAAAACTAACTACTTGCATTGCTCATGCATCAATGTCACCCCTATCACGGTTAACCAGAAGACTTCTGAATTGATAACAGATAATAGCTTTGCTTTGAGGTACAATTTTTAAAACACATAAAGTTACGAACAAGATTAAAGTTTCTTTATTTATTTATTTTGTTTAGTAGTAAAGTGAGAGAGCGCAAGCACATCGTGCATTTATCGATGGAATGTTTTCCAAAAAGTTTATTATAATAATGACTGCCGCTTTTGTTTTGCCATACAAAACGACTTTCTAACGTTTCCTTTTTCATTTAAAATACAGTGCCATTTAATGAATGTGGTCAATGTTATTAAAATGCAATTTAATAATTTAATAATACTATAAATTAAGTTTATTAAAATAAAACAAAAATAACAAATTTGTATCTGTATCAGTGAATTTTTATTGAATGTGGATTGCTCTTTGTTATGCCCGTATTAAAATGCCATTTAATAATACTAAATATACTGTATATTTATTAAGTAAAATAAACTAAAAAAGAGTAAAATTCAGTGAAAAAATACTAAAATTCAGTAGAAAATATAGAAACAACACTAAAATTTATTGAAATTTATTGAATAAAAGAATAAAATTCATTGAAAGAAAGACTAAAATTCATTAAAAACGAGTGAAAAATACTAATATTCATTGAAAAAAGTGAAAAATATTAACATTCATTGAAAAAGTAAAATTCAGTGGAAAAAACTAAAATTCATTGAAAAGGAGTGAAAAAGCAATAAGAATTGTTGAAAAAGAGTATAATTCAGTAAAAAAACATTAAAATACATTAAAAAGAGTGAAAAAACACTAATATTCTATGAAAAAGAGTAAAATTCAGTAGAAAAACACTAAAATTCATTTTTTTATTGAAAATTTTACACCTTCTTACCAACCTCTTCCTATTCATTAATTGGCGTATTAAGAATTAATCGATAAAACTTATTGGAAGGCACCACAGAATAAAAATAATAAAGTTCAATTATATATTCAATCATAAAGTTTAGAAGTATAGAAAATAAAAAAATATATGAGTGAATTTTTATTGAATGGTCGAGTGTTCTTTGTATTTACTTATTTCCATTACAACGACAAGAAAGGAAAGCCATAAATAATAAATATTTACTAATTTAATCAAAAAACATTTAGGCTAAATAAATAAAGTTTTAAATAAATATTGGTGTAATATCCATTAAATTTTCCAATACATCATTCATACTTCTGACATTTATTCATTTTATTAAATCAACTCATCATAAACGTATTATTCCGTATATATAGATACCTATATATTAAAAGTCGATATACAAAAACAAGACGCGATAATAATTTAATATTTAATAGATGTTCGCTATCTCATTTTATTCTCTCTATCAATTTTTGAAATTAGTCGCTATTAATGTGTTTAGCGTGCTGCGCTGCACTGAAATTTATACGAAAAATGCGTATATATGCGCCGCCGCGCACCCAGTATATAGACATCGAATAATATAAGTCAACATTCCAATTCAGTTATTTCATATATTGCGTTGATATGAGACGATATAAAATTCAATTTATGTTAGGTCAATATCTCAGAACATTGCCGTTTCCGTTTTAGTTGTTTTTCCTCGCTCCTAAAACATGCTTTTTTATTGTTCGGCCATATATTCCGAACACTTTACGCAAGGAAGGCAAGGCGTAATACACGAACGAACGAGGAGAGAAAAAAGCATCAATCAAAACGTAATTTTTCACTTGTTTAATTATTCAATTTGTCTACAAGTTGGAGGATAATATTTTTTGCTTTCGAGGAAAAAGGAGGAAAAAAAGGAAAATATATACGATAACAAATCGCAAAAAATAGTGGTTTAGGACATACTCAGGTCACGACTCCTCACTTAACTTTTTATAAGTTTAGTGAAGAAGCGACGATCCCAAAGCTTCAAGTCTTGACTTTATCTAGTGGTATGGTATGTCGCTTCGCTAAAAACCTTTCTCTACCCTCAAAAACAGTTTCATCTATCTACTTTTACTTATAAACACAACAGCTGAATACGTGATGCTATTACATCTCGACTTTCCATTATCTTTCACATAATTTAAGTGGGTTATCAAAATATTTATACAACACCCCTCATCCTACTACTAATCACTGGTCTTTTACTTTGCTACAACGTATAACATCGTTAACAACAGATGCATTCACTCCATTCAACATGCATTATATAACTATTCTTGCGGCCTAGTTTATATACAACATATATACATATACATACAATAAAGTCACAAACAACTAACTAATAAATTGGATTAGCACAAAGTTTTACTAAACTTATATCTATATATATATATATGTACTATATAACAGAAAATTATATTATCACTAAACTATTTAGTTTGTCGTCAACTATCTTCAAATTAATTTTTATTAACAATCAATTCTCAAACTAAATTTATTTTTATTTCACATTTTTCAAGTTGTGTTTTGATTGTTGTATATTTAAACTTTATTTAAAAAAAATAGCGTTTAAACTAATTGAAAACTAGGTATAATAAATTTAATATGTTAATATGAAGACAAAAAAATATTTCTAAGTAAGTTAAAAATGATCATTTTTAAAAATATGATAATTTCTATTTTTGAGATGAGCAATTAAATAACTATTAGTACAATCTAATATCTATTCATGAGTTTTGAATGGTGAATTGTAAAGTTAAATTTTAACAAAAATCCAGCGCTTAAATAAATTGAATATTAATTGTCAATAAAATAGGACGTTTTTTTTATTTTCAATTGACAATAATCTAACTTGATTGTTATTCAGTTTAATCTCGAATAATAGCTACATACCTATATTAAAAATTTATTGCACTCTTTTTATAATTTTATTTCATAAATTGAATAAGATTATGGAAAAGTAAAATTTTCTCATTATTAATAACCACTGAAAAGGTTCTAAGATTGAGCTAAATGCTTATTAACGTACTTAAATTTTAAATCTTCTTAGTTAATATATATTAGAACATACTATTATATAAGACTTAAGGAGTGAATCTTGCTCTTCAATTCAGAATATTGCGTATTTAATTCTTAGTACCCACTCGCTGTGCAGTGTTAATGCTAAAAAGCTGTACATTTTTTTAGATATTAACGAATAATAAATTATGAAAATTAAAATGTGATTGAAGCGAAATCTTCTAAATAAGAATTATATTTCTTTAAATGAACAAGAATGGTTTAGTCCACAATATATTTCTGTTTTTGTGAAAATTTTCAATGGTTTGGAGTGCATTTTCTTTGTATAAAATAAATTAATTTTTGCTTTACTTATTTTAGTTTATAGTTTTAGTGTTAAAAATTTTATGTACAAGTATGTAAACAGTTTAAATAGAAAAAGTGTTTTTACGTATAAATAAAAATAAAATTGATTTTTAATAGTTTAAAATTTCTTTGATACTAAAGAATAATTTCAAACAGTTACTAATGTAAGTATTACACCTTTGAAACCTAATATTTTAGTTTTGAAGATTACACTATATATTATTTTATATGTTTTCTTCTAACATAAAACATGTTGAAAGTTAAAGTTAACAATATGTGTACTTGTAAATAGGTACGTATTAAATATTATTCAGAAAAGATAAAAAACAAGTTTTTAGGAATAACTAATAAAATTGATTTTTAAAAGTTTAAAATTTCTGTCGCACTAAAGAATAATTTAAGAAAGTTACAATTAATGTAAGTATTGCACATTTAAAAGCTATTTTGAATATCACAATTTCTTGGAATAAAAAACAACTTCAATACTAATAATTGGGAATTCAACATGTAGAAAGTTAGTTAATAATATGTAGATATGTGTATTTGTAAGAATTGAATATTATTTAGACAACAATAGAATAAGCATTTATTCGATTTCAATTTGTTAATGCCAATGAAATAATAAAATATTATATCGAAGTATATATCTATCTATATCATTTATTACCACGTCCAATAACATGTTTATCATACCAAACTGAACTATTCAAATTTTATTTATATGTGTTGTATGAATCTACAATTTATTTATAGCAATATATTTGTGAAAGTGCCGCTTTTTATAATCATTTGTACGACAGAAAAAATGTTATGTGTGTACAAGCGCCGTACTTCCGAAATCGATTAAATGCTTTTTTATCTTTTGATAAATTTTGCAAATGTTTTCCGAAACTAACTCCAACAACATGTGCAAATATCGTTTGTTGTTGGAATTTTGAACGCATATAATATTATACCTAATGTTTTTGTTTTGCTGAAATACTAATATTATGTTATATGGTATCAAATTATATTTTTAATTTTAAGTAGGTATATGAAATACAATAGAAATTTAATCTATTATAGGTTTAAATAATACTCGGGCAATTATATAAACTAATTTAACTTTGTACAAAATTAATACTTATCAAATACAGGTGTACCTAAATACAATTTCCTAAACAATAGTAAAAGCACTTTTACATTAAATATATTACCTATATTCGTATTAAAAATAAATTAAAAGATCGCTGATACACTTTAATGTAGTAATTAAAGTGATATTTTATTTATATATAATTAAAACATGTAGAATAGAATATTTATTTATTTATTATATATATTGTTTAGTTAAATTTTACTTCTTTTTCAATAAAATATTGGATTGATACAGAAAATTTGACAGTAAATTTATTACTAGCTACTTAAATAATAAACTACGTTTCCAAGTTTAAATTAATAGTAAAAGCACGTTTTTACATATGTTCTCATTAAAAATAAATTAAGAGAATGCTGATAGACTATAATGTATTAAATAAAGTGATAATTTATTTAAATACAACTAAAATATGTATAATAAATATACCTATTTATAATTTTGTTTAATTAAATGGAACTATTATATCAACAAAGGAGTTGACTGCTTTACAAAATCTTAGCCTTTAATTTATTCAAAGTATACTAGGTACTTAAAGTGATTCCACATAAATTTGGCTTTGAACGAACTCCCATAAGAAACAATGTTAATTTCAATGAAAGATTACAACCGATTGGCAAAAATAAACAGACGCTCAATTTTATATAATCTCTTTTTTTTGTTTTTGAAGCGAGCAATCACGGTTTAAAGTGCACATTGTAATGTTGCATCGTTAAATGAAATTTTTGCACAGTTTAAGGCCTATTTTAAAAATCTACAAAATTGGGCGTGTGTATATTCATGTAAAGACTGTTTTTTAAATTATGTAAGTATCTGTTACCATTTGGCCACAATCTTACGTCGAAATTGACACAATTTCTTATAAGAATACAAACGTAATCAAGTTCTAGAAAAATTACCTTAATTTTAAATAATAAGTTTTGGTTTTTAAAGTGGTTATTACAAGTTTTGGCGTCAATGAACCGATTTTTCCGATGATGTTGTACATTTTTATCCAAGTATCAAAAATTTCAATCCATTTGCATGCGATAAGTCTACGAACGAGTTTATCGATTGCGAAAATTCTGTATTGTGACGAGTTTCAAATTACTTTCGTTTCTTAACTCCGTTGTTGTTTGGTGTATTTTTAAGTATTTGTGTTGTTTTGTTGTTTTTTTTTTCAACGAAGGAAAAAGATGCATCGTTTTTTTGCTCGGCGCGCGATGAAATTAAAAGATAATTTAAATGCAGCGTAAAAAGCAAATCGAAAAGTGTTTTTCTTTTTCTCGTCATTCTATGCGCGCTCTCCCTTTTTTTGTAAATCATTTATTAATATCTAACAAATTAAGAATTAATGTAATAAGCTAATTTATTATACACCGAGAAGAGTAAACTTTATTTACGAAGTTGACTAATTGAATAAGCTACTGCAGATGTTGAACGTTCTTAAAAAATGCTGTACTTTTGCTGCGTGGAGTGAGGATTCTTTTTCTAAATATATATATATATATATATATAACGACTTTCGTTTTGTTATCGTTTGTTATCCTATCGAACAATTTGTTATTTGTCAAAGTATTGATGAATTTATGTTTTTTGAATTATGTTGGTCGGAAAATGTGTGTAACATATATAGGTATATATGCGTGAAATTCTAAACCAAATTGAAAGTTAATTTATATTTGTTTTAGCGTGATTGGAATTTCATTTTTATTAAACTTTTATAATCAACCGTTGCAGAGTGAACTGATTAATTGTTGCAAATACAAAATCATTCTATTGTGTTTAAAAACTCAACATATTTTTTATTTATTATAAACCATAAGTGTTTTAGTTTATTCTAATTTATTGCTTTTTACTAAAAAATACTATATTTTAGATATTTTTCTTTTCCAGTTCAAATTTAATTTCAAACAACAAAGAAATGTGCCTAAATATGGAAGAAAAAGTTTTAGATCAATCAATTCCTTATAATCTACGTTTTGAATTTACATGCAATTTATTTTTGTTTCAGTTTCGATTTTAGATTGATTAACCTTGCATGAATATTGTTTAAAAAACACAAGTCTGCCAGATTTTATCACACGTAAAATAAGAGGTCATTGAATTCCTTGTTCTCTATGCTTTGCATTTCATTTCAATTTTTATTTAATATTTTATTGATTTCAATTCAAGTTATTATCAGAAAAATGTAGATGAAGATCAAAGTTTTAAGTAGCCAGTAGTTATGTTACGTTTAACAACAAGTTGCATATTGTAGTTAACTCAAGTAAATGGTTCTGCAACTAACACTTTCTTTAATAATTTAGAATAATCCTTATAAATATGAATGAGTATTAGCAAAGTTGTCATATATTTTGCATAAGTTACTAAACTATAATACAATTTCAAACTTAACCTGTACAGAAGAGGATGAATCAATAACTGAAATATTATGGGGAAAAGAATAGTAGCACTGCGTCGTGCACTACACTTTTTTCAACAACAACATTTTCAAAACCACAATTGATGACTTTATTAAAAATAAAGGATGTTATCAATTTTTACAGATGCAATGCTAATTACATTGTAAGAAATAGATACAAGTACATATTTTAGTTCAGTATACAATTAAAAAAACAACTATTCATGCCGTCTTAACATGTAATAAAAGCAATAATAACTATGTAACTTTAAGTCTATATAGAATGGAATATTTAGAGATATTTAATAGATTTGTTTCCAAATTAATTCCATATTGATAGAAACCCAACCTTAGAAACTTCTTATGACAATGACTTGATAAAAAACCTAATAGCGTTGTAAGAAATATTTACAAGTACAATTTCAGTTCAATAAATTATTAAAAAAACAACTATTCATGTCATCTTAACATGTAATAAAAAAAATAACAACGTAATCTAAAGTTTCAATTGCATGGAATACTTCGCAGTACTACTTAGAGATATTTAATACATTTATTTCACTAATTTATTCCGCATATTGATAGAAACCCAATCTTAGAAACGTTAAATGGATAAACAATGTTCTACATTGCAATGCGAGTAATTATTTCATGATTGGTTATTACAATTCCATAAAGTCGCATCAACTTAGATTAAATTAATGTGTGGCTTTGAACGCGAAAAGGATTTGCGTCATCTCCGCTCACACATAAATACACACACACACACAACCATAGATTTAGTTCCATGGAAATCAATAATAATTAATTTTGGTAAATCTATCTATATGCAATATGCAGGAAGAATTACATTTATGTTAAATCAAGTGCAGAAATTATCAGCCATTGTTTGATAATTTATATTCATTTACATTGGCACGCACATAAATATCAATTAAGTCATGTCGTGCTTTTTTTGTGATTCATAATATGCGCGCGCGGGTGTGTGCGTATTGTTTTTGTTTGTTAGATTATTGTTATTCAGTTTTCAGCGCAAAATAATGCTTTTATTATGTATATATAATTTACTGTGTGTGTGTGTAATTTTATTTGTTTTGTATATCTACCTATATAAAAAGAAAAAGGTGCCCCTAAGCAAATTTTCAATTTGCGTTAAATTTCTGCTTTGGGAATATGTAAAAATTGATTTTCAATAATGTTTCAAAGAACAATGGTATAGAATTCGTTCTTCGCGTATGTGTGTATGTATTATTTTTGATGTAAAACAAACAAAAGAAAATAAAAAGTAAGCAAATTTAAACATATTTTTTCTAGTCATTTATTTAACATATAGAAAACTTTTAATACAATTTTTTCTATCATTCTATTGTTGAATTGACATACTTTCTACGTACTGATGATATTTATGTATAAAATGAAGTAAAATAAATATCAGAAGTAGATTAAAATGCTTTAGATGGTTGTTAAGTATTTTTTAGCAATATTCGTCAGTAATAACTTTGTAAGTAACCAATAATTTATTATTTATATCTCATGTACTTACATAATTTGAAATAATTTCAGTTTGTACCTTTTTTTAATAAAACAATTGCAGAAATAATCTAAATAATCTAATTATGTCTTAAGTATAATTTCCTGATCTTCACTATAAATTAAAATGAATGTGTTAAAATTTTTACCAAAAATGTTATGTATTTTTAATTAAACAAATGCTCAACTCCCCAATAAAACATTTTTTAAATAATATTTAATTTACTTTAAGAATCTACGTGTATGGTATGTCTAAAATATCAGAACTTTTGAAAAATTTGACTTTACTTTTACAGAAATTTAATTATTTATATTGATTTCAAAGTTTTATTTTAAGTTTTTAAACGATAATTTCTTTTAAATATGCAAATACTTGTAAATTTACTATTTCAACAACAATTTAACCTTTTAACCGGGCTTATCTTAAACGTCGCTATTTGCTGTAAAAATTGTTAAATAACATTTAATTACTTTAAGGATCTACGTGTATATGTTTAAAATATCAAACCTTTTACATTTTTTACTTTACTTTTACTGAAAATTAACTTTATATTGATTGATTTCTTTTAAATATACAAATACTAATAAAATTATTATTTTAACTCACATTTTAACCTTTTAACCGTGCTTATATTTACTGCAAAAAAATTGCAGCTGCATCCGTTTGGGTTTTTTGTTTACATCGCCAATATTGTTCAATTACAACAACAGCGGCGCGCAAAAAATAAGCAAATATTGTCCATGTGTTAATTGATCACAAAATAACTGATATTTAATTAACCGATCCGTAAAAAACATGTTTTTTGGCCATTGGTGAATTTTTTGGGCGAAAATATTGACATATCGATACGCAATCATATATTTTTTTCTGCATGGAATCTAAAAAGTTTGTTTAATAACGTTGCAAATTAAAATATGGAAATTTGCGTGATTAATAGCAAGATATAAATAAAAATGTTAAACATAAATTGAATTGAAGATTATTTCATTATAAAATATGTAATGTGGCTGCAAAGCAAATGCGAAGTAATGATGGGTAAATATAAACAAGCCGTGAAGAAAGTTATTTTTCTAAAATAAAAATTTCAAATGATAATGGTTAGGTGGTAGTACATTATTTTTCTACTATAATATTATTATAATTATATATCTATTAAAGAATCAAATATATTTCCTTTTTTAAATGGCATGTACCTACGTGGGTGGACCCAAAAGACACTGAACTGATTTTATATTAAAGGGAGTCTTGAATAAATGGCATTTTTCGTCTAGGCAGGTATGCGTATAACATTTCTCAATCCATCTGAGAAGATATGCAGGTCTAGGAGGTCCTGTTCCGTTTTTATGAATTTTGTAATCTCATGTGTTTTCCTTGTGGGTCCACCCACGTATGTATTTTCGTTACTGATTTGTTTTTGTACATACAAATATGAAAACATTCTAAAAATGCGATTTAAACACTTTGATAATAAGAAAAAACTGATTGCTTCCAAATAAACATTTAGAATTATGAGTTAATTGTTGTTATAAAAACTTAATCACAGAAGTAGGAATTTAAGGAAATATTTCGAAAATGTTTTTTGTAGTTATGTATCTAATAGATTGTAACATGTGAGAAATCTTTGTTTGAAGTCAATGGAACCCATCAAGTGACGTTGCAACTCTTCTTTCCTTTTACATTTGAATATTAAAGAATACTATTAAGTAGGCAACGAAGTCCTTACACCGCCCTGGCTGTTTTTCCAGCGACATGTATTTAAAAAGAATCGAGAGCTTAAGCGCCAAAGACGGGAAATTAGTTACCAACCTGCAAGTTGCTTTTATTTTTAAGATTTCTTTAATCTAAGAAAATGTTTACCTTTTCAACCTTTTTACTAGATAATAAGATGCTTCACTTTCAACGACTTTGTATTTTAAATCTAATTAGGTATAGAAATAAATTTAGTGAATACGGAGAATCCATATATAAAAGGATGAAATTATATTAATGTTGCTTAAAATTTATCATAAAGCACTTTCATATAGTAACCTCTAGTATTGACAGACAAAATCTATTTGAAGAATTGACTTAAAAATGAATGAAATCAAAAATAAATCAATAAGTTCATACAATTTGTATATTGCAAAACAAAACTTAATGTTCTTTAATTTCTATTATGAAGTGAAATTGTTTTCTTTGATTGAAAAATGATTATACTAAGAAATAACCTCATTTTCGTCCATCCTGTAAAAAGGGAGGCAATTATGTGGAAAACTTCAATGCATGGAATTGATATCCAACAATACTTGCATTATATGCAACGTTATCTTTATCTTATATACATATATATGTATATAAAACACAGACCATAAAAATTTACGGTCAAATAGCACCAAGTCACTACTTCTGGGTATTTTATAATATAGGCGCTGCTGCTGCTGGCTGTTACGATTGCGTGATTTGCGACGATTCACTTAAATATTACTATATAATAGCAAATGAAGCATGCGTTTTGTTTATAATGTATAGGCAACTGACTTGAATTTAAAGTGATTAAATTTCTAATCTACACTAAACACAGGATGTTACAAAACAAGTTGATGTTATAGTTTATATATGTGTTTAAATTTTATTGATCAAACTTTGGGGCAACTTTTTAGCACGTCAAAATATTGTACTTTAAAACCAAAACAACATAATTATAACTGCAGTAAATATTTTTTATTTGCTATAGTATTTAAAATTGGGTAGGCTAAGAAAAGGAGACAAAGTTAATTGGAAATTGTATGAATTTGAACACTTTTATTTATTTATAATGAAACGGCCTTCTTAAAGTTTTGTTTTGGAGAGTTTTAAAGATCAAATCTTGTAAGCAATGTCGTCTATTCTTTATACACTGGCTAAGGCGATGTCTAAAGTGTTATGTTGACAATTTCTTCATGGATGTTAGTCTTTAATTCTTCCAGGGTTCTTGTACTGTTTTCATAAACGCGAGATTTCAACAGAGCTCATGATAAATATCAAAAGTGTCAAATCAGGAGAACGGGGCTGCCCTAATTGAAATGCGACACCCTGGGAAATGCTCTTGCAATATATTCCGTTGCATAGTCTGATTGAAACCTCTCTTCTGCTGGCAAAAGTCATGAGAAACGCCAGAAATTGGCTTAGTCAGTGCATATGTAGATAGAGAATAGGGGACGTCACCTACGTGATTTGATCTTTAAAATTTTAAGAATCCCCCTACATTATATAAAAAATGTTCTGATACAATGAGGTTCATTAAATTTTGAAAAAGGAAATTATGATGCCGCACCTAGTACTTTAAATTTATTATTTTTATGATGCAAATTATATTAAACTTAGTTTTAATAATAGTCATTTTCTTGCAAAAAAATCAATAAAATATAATTATTTTTATATTTCACAGGATGTTGTAAAAAACTCTGGTAATTTATTTTTTATCACTGAATATTTTTTTTCTCCAATATGATTGAATGTTTTTATGAACCATCATCACATTATTATAAGATATGATTCTTGTCAAAAACATGCTGTAAAACCTTTTTAAGTATAATTGTAAATGGCAAAAACATAGCATAATTCTTGTAGTGTATTCCGTTGTATCGTCTTATTGGAACCAAATGCCATAACGTCTCTTATGTTGGCAAAAGTAATGTGTAACGCTAGAAATTGGCTTAGTCAGTGTATATAGAGAATAGGGGACGTCACCTACGTGATTTGATCTTTAAAATTCTCTAAACTACAATAAAACTTTAAGAGTCCCCCTACATTATACAAAAAAATATAAATGTTCTGCTACAATGAGGTTTACTAAATTTAAAAAAAAGGGAAGTTATGATGCCGTACCCAGTACATATAAATTTATAATTTTTATGATGCAAATTATAAATTCGAATTTAAGTTTAGTTCTAATAATAGTTATTTTCTTGCAAAACAACCTATAAAATATAATTATTTTTACATTTCACAGGATGCTGTAAAAAACCCTGGTAATTTATTTTTTATCGCCGAATATTTTTTTCTTTAATATGATTGAATGTTTTTATGAACCATCATCGCATTATTATAAGATATGATTCTTGTCAAAAACATGCTGTAAAAAGCTTTTTAAGTATAATTATAAATGGCATAAGCATAACATAATTCCATTTCAAATAACCACGTCAATATTGATTTATCATTTGTCATTTAGAATTTTTCAATTATTCATGTCTTCAAAAATATGGTGTAAACTTATATGCGCGTGTGTAATAGAGTTAGGTATAGTATTTTTCATATTTCAGATTAATATCATATATGTTTATGTCGTTTTACAAAGCGAGCTCGAGGGCATAGAGTACCCCGACATCAAAATTATTTCAACGCCCCATTTGCCTGTAAATGTGATTACGACTTTACAAAGAAATATGACACTTTTCAAATAAAATGTATCAAGTTAATTTACAACAAAAAAAAACGTTTATTTTTTGTAATGAATTAATTTCGATGTTATTGTTATTGTAAGAAATCCAATAATATTATTTTTATAATTTTTTAATATACGTATGTCTAGACGTCTGTGTTAAATTAAATGCAAAAATTACAAAAAGTTAATATGTACCTAGTTATAATCGGAAATTTTTTAAAATATTCGTCGCGTTGAGGTATTAAAGTTACAATGTGACACATGGCAACTCGCTTACTTAGACACTTTAAACATTTTTAATACATGCGGGCTATAAAAGCACAAATTAGAAACAATACTTGTAGAAATTAGCCTTTTTATTTCTTTTTCCAGAAGTAGGTATACAATAGTAATAAAGGCGCATAATTAAAAAACTCAACAAAGTATATAACATCAAATTACAGTATCAGACAGTAAATTTTAATCTACCTCAAAGTAGATATTAAATGATATTGTCTATATTTGCTCTTTTTCCCATCAAGGAAATGTTTTTCTATTAACAGCGAATGAGTACTGATCAAAAAAGTGTCACGTTTCTCGATGTCACCTTGTTAAGTGATTATTCTATTATTAACTTATTCCATTACTACCAATCTGTTGTTATTGTCTCTTAATAAACCGAAAAGAATATTAAACAAAAATAATAACAACCATTTATTTAGATACTCATTAAGAAATTGGAAACTAATTATTCATTTGATCTTATCTTTGTTAAAACCAGATATTTAATAAATATATTAATATTTAAATTGTAATGACAATTTCTGTAGGCGATATTTTGCCAATTTAGAACGATCGTTTCATTAGCAAAGTCATTGAGTGCAATGCAAGCACTCAAACGCTTTTCTGCAATCCCAAATATTTTTTCAATAATACTTAAAAAAGAGTAATTAAGGAATGTCACAAATAAAAATCATCTATTGTTTAGCCATTGTGAAAAGATTTTCATAGCAATAAATATTTGATTCATATTTTAGTGATGTAAGTGAGCTGTAAATACCTGTACACTTATCTGATAGGTGCGGTAAAGCGACAAATATCGGTAAATATGCATTCAGGCGGTGTCAAATGTGAGTGACAAGTTTCCTTTCATAGCGATTGCAGAAAAAACGATAATTCAGATGCATTATAAGGCGCACTTTAATTTTTAAAGCAAATTACTAAAATATTCTTAGTATTGTACTAATTTCGAGTATAAGAGACGCCTGAATTTTTTTGAGCATTTATTTTCAGAAAAAAAGGTGCGTCAGTGAAATACAGCAACTTATTTTATCTAATACAATTAGAACGATAAAAAATAACTATGTTTTTTAATACACAGCTTATTTTAATAATTATAATAATTTTATTATAATTCTAAAATTGTTGCATTTACATTATTTATGCATAACATTAAATATTTTCAACATTGCCTTGATTCAATATCATAAATATTTAATTATAATTAATTTTAATATGATAATTAAATAATGCGAATTGGTAATTATTGTAATATCTACTATTGCACATTTACTTATTTCCATGTGCGGTGAAATCAATATTGTAATAGTTGCATTTTTATTTTCATATTATTTTATTTGTAGTTTTGTAGCAAAGTATAGTGAATTAATTATATTTAATAACAATGCTAATGTGTATAAAACGCAAAACTACTAAGTTCAATTTGCATTATTTTCATGCTTGAAAACGTATTTATTTAACAAAACATTGAGCGCACGTTTCGTTTATTTAACAATTAATTCGAACATATTTATTTAACGAATGAAGGGAAAAAACAACTCGCGCCGGTTTGTCGAATATATACGCATTTAAAAGAAATGCATGGACAAGCTTTTAGTATTGGTTGTTTCTCTAAGGAATTGCTCTCTTGTGCGAAATGACGTGCTACTTTAATACGAACTGATATAAAAGTGGAAATGGATATTGTGTTGTGTGCGGCGAAAAACACAAGCAAATATTGATGTGGCATTTTCAATATTCTTTCAATGGAATTTTTCTAAATGGTTTATGAGAATCACGTCTAAAAGCATTTTATTTATTTATCCCGTTTTGTTGCCTCTCTCGCTTTTTGCCGTTGTATAAAAACAACTTTAATAAAGATGCAAATTAACTTACATCGATACACACACACACACACTCGCACATCCATAATATATAAGTTAAAAAAATATCTACACCCGCTTTAAATGCAATATTATAAAATAGTGTTATGTAAAACAAAAAAGAATTCAACACAACACAACACCACACCACACCAACAACAAAGTTTTCTTATTTTTCTTCTCTTTATTTCGGTTTTAGGGGGATAGGATCGTTCATGTTAATTTAAAACACACCAAGACGAAGAAGAAGAGATTTCTTTTTCCTCGGGATTACCGCACGTATTATTTACGAAATGCAATTTACGTTAACAAGTTTTTAAGTTAAACAACACCCACAAACGAAACAAATATGGGGAAGAATGCTATAAAATTATTTTCTTAAAATAGATATAATTTCACTAAACACTGACTTAAATTATGTCTTAATCCTCATTTAGTCTAGTAGTAAATATTTGAAACTCAAAAGTATAAAAAGATTACATTTCATTTATAAGAAACATACCTATTCATTCTAATCGATCTAATTTAAATTATTTGTAATCATTTATAAATAAGTTTTACGTTTAACAACATCTAATTACTGCTAAGGTCTAGGAAAATTACATAAAATTGTTGTGCTTATACATAGTTAATTCTCATGTGACTTAAATAAGCAAACTAGATATTATCTGCATTGTATAATCCACATATAAAAAGGCACTATTAGATAGAATTTATTTAACTTTAAAATCTATTTAAAAACCTATTTTGGTAATAAATATTGTCTTATTACAAGATCTTGTTCATTTACCGTATTTGCAAGAAAAATAATTAAATTTAAATTCAGCCTTGTTTTTAATGTTAAAGGTTAGTGTTTTCAGTTAATCAAAATTGATATTTAGAAATTCTATTCTAAATCTTAACAATTTTAGTGAATTTTTAACATTCAACTGTTAAATGATTACTCACATGCTTTTCTATTTTAATCCATATTAGTTCAAATATTTTTATTTATTTATAAAATTGTTTAGCTTTTAATAACATCTAATTACTGCTAACCTCTAGGAAAATTGCACAAAATTGTTTTGCTTATACTCGTACATAGTTAATTCTCATGTGACTTAAATGGGTAAACTAGATATCATCTGCAATGTATAATCCCCACATAAAAAGACACTATTAGATAAAATTTACTTTATTTCAAATATTATTTAAATTGTACGCACTAACCTATTCTTTTTTGTTGATTAAAGTTAAAACTTCAAGATTTTCCTCTAAATCTTTTATGCACTACCTACAGTTAATTTTTGTATAGTTAATTGAAAACGAGAAACAAATTGTTTGTGAGTTGATTTATGAACATGCGGTTAGTAACAATTTTTTTTTAAAGTATGAATAATTAAAGCTCTGATAACATACAAACACATAGAGAAGTACCTACATAAAAAAATCAGTAAGTTTTATCAAGCGTAAAATAAAATTATCATTAATCATACGCTTTTACAAAAAGTGCTTTATGCATTTTCCTTTTATTTCTTGCGCTGAAAAAATGTCTTCAAATAAAAGATTTTCTATAAATTTTGTTTCGTATTTAATAAGAGAAAAATATTTATTATAAAACCATTTCAAATTATTATCCTTACAATAAATATAAATATTAATAATTGGGTTTATTTGTATGGGTCATTTTTGTCATGAGCATTGAAATATATGTTTATATCAATAAATAAAATTCCAGAAAAGGTAATTTGCCTCATGAATAGAATCATAAACTTAAAGCAATAAAAAATCAAGACATATAATATTACCTGGCCTTTATTGTCGGTTCTGCAAGATATGTTAATGCAAAAACGGTATAAAAATGTGTATATAATTAATTTAATCATCATTATTATTCATTCAATAATTCAAACTTATCAGATTCGTAGAATTAACGATAAAATGCCAAGAAGTTTTTCGTTGAAATCGGATGGAAACAAAGGTTTTTTTTAATGAAATATCATTTAGAGCGAGTTGATAATTTATAGGACTGCAAAATGAATAGTACGGGAGCGACCGGAGATTTTAAATTTGCATAAGCAGTACTTCAATAGTTTCCAATAGTCAATCGGAACTCAATGTTACCGATAATTTATCACTGATAGACGATTAAACAGCGTAAATCTAAATCTAAATGGTTAGATTATAATACAACAATTTAGTATAACATATTTAAATACATAGCACACATGCTATATATTGAGGGTGTACAACAAAATTTTAAAAAAGTTCAACACACAATCGAGATTAATTGAGCGGATATGAAAAATTGAGATATTGAGTCTTATTTTACATTGAATTAAATTTTACATGAAATTAAATTATACAATCCGTGTTAATGGTTATTATAATTAATTTTTATGCAGTTTTACGACAAATAAAATGCTTCAATTATAAAACTAATTACCTATACGTATAGAGAAAAACTAGAAATCTGCGTTTTTTTGTAAATATTTATGGTTTGAAGGATGAACTCTGAAAAATTTTACAATAATTTGTTGTATTCTTGAAAAAAATAAGTTTTGTGACTTGTAAAATACTTATTTAAATATTGTTTTTAATTTTCAGGGCATGTGTGTTCAAATAATTTAAATAATATATAAGCTGTCTTACGAAAACAGTAATACTTTAGAAAATGGAAGCAAAGATTATTTTTTATAATTCTTTTTTGATTCTTTTACAAAATGTACGTTAGGAAAGTAAGTAGCAAATTCTATAGAAAAATATGTGAAAGAAATTGGCTTTTTGCTTCTTTTTAAAATTCGTTCCACCTTTTCACAACACTCTGTACATATAAACAGTAAAGGATTGAGGTAGACAGAATACCAAACTATTCAATCCTTATAACTTGTAAATGCTGAAAACCACAAATTTAAGATACCATCATCAGTTGGAGATATCACGCTTCTAACACGTTGCATTATCGTTTAAACTTGCACTATTGGCAATAAGTTGTGAAATAGCAATTTGAAAATTAAATTAGCAAATCACTAATTAAATTAATAAATAATGCAGGTACAGAAAAGTCCTGAAAAAAATTAATTATAAAATTGAATATCACTGCACGCAAATTATTTATCGCTTCCTCTTTTGTTCTGTATACTACAAAGATTCTATAGACTCACCAGTATTAGCAATCTTTCGGACGATAATTTATTTTTGTTTTATCATATAAACAAAAACACATCTTCTTGTCATCATATTTTAAAATTTTTAGGACACTGTACATTTGAAACTTAAATAAATAACAAAATTATGCATTTGTACACATTTTGATTCACATGAACATTCACTTTTTACTGAAGAACTACTGGAGCGTTAAAATATGTTATAGCTTTGGTAGACCAATAACTGGGCAGTGAGCAACAAAGTTTGACTATTCCTGCTATAGTTACTAGTAAACGAGGCTTGGAACATAGTAAGGCGTTAAGCATTGAGCAAAATGTGTTTAATTTTAAGACAGCTTTGGAGAACCAAAAGTTTATTACGCTGCCTTAAGACCGATAACATCTCAAACTACCCCTTCTATCTAACAGAACTTTTTTGCGCATTGCTTTACGCCTCACAATGTAATCAGACTTATAGCTGCAATTTAAAACACAGAATTTTCCAATGTGTAGTTCTTCTATATATATTAAGTTATATTATAGAACATTTTACAAACAATTTAAGGTAGTAATGACATTTAATCGAAAAGCATTTTACAATTAATTAAAAAGTCCATTACTACCTATGGGATTTTTAAAAGCGTTTAAACATTCAAAGTTTATGCATCACAAAATCATTATAAAAGCGTCGAGGATAGCAGCCCAATTGTGTAGGCAGTAATATTAATTTAATAGTCCTTAAAATAGCAAGATAACAAAGCCACACCAACACGACAAACTTACATCTTTTATTTATTTATGCATAATTAAAACTTTCGATTGCTTATGGAGAGAGAAAAAACCTACACAGTATATCCACCAATTTAAAATTTAAGCGTTATCGATTTCGTATCAGCATTCGAAAGTTGCAAATTGGTAAATTTTATATTATTTAAAGTTCTATGTATAGGCTGTCACTACTCGTATTAATTTATTGAATGGCGGTTGGAATCATAAGTCACATGGCAACACGCTCATGTCAAAAAAATATGAAAAATAATTAAGGTTACGTGAGATTCTCCACATCCAATATTTGTCTTTATATATCGGGTTGACAACTAAGTAATTGCCGATTTCAGTTATAGATGCTTTCCACTTCCATTTTTAGGATATCCGTAAATGTTATGATCTTTTTCTTCTTATATATCTTAGCTGTTATACTAACTTAGCTTTATAAGTTAATTGAGTAGATATTTTTTCAAAGTGTCTTATTTACCTCAACATTAATATGAAGTGCAAAAACAAACATTTTGTTTTATGATTTCTGTAAAAGAAAGAACGCATTGCAAGCCGCCAAAAAGTTACATAACGTGTATGATAATGAAGCCCTTAAAGAAAGGCAATGTCAAAATTGGTTTGAAAAATGCCGTTCTGGAGATTTTTCTCTTAAAAATGACCAACGTTAAGGTCGGCTAATTGAGCTTAATGAAGATAAAATTAAAACCATCATGAGAAAGATGACAAAATGGAAAAAACTAACAAATTAAAGTTTTTTTAATTAAAAAAACAACTCTTTTATTTCTTTCAACAAAATTTAAAATTCTATGTACTATGTATGCATGTCACTAGCGCTATTAATTTATTGAATAGCTGTAGAAATCATAAGTCACATGGCAGCACGCTCATGTCAAAAGAATATGAAAAATAATTAAGGTTACGTGAGATTCTCCACATCTAATATTTGTCTTTAAACTACTCGTATATATGTGCGTGAGTGCGTGCGTGTGCTCGTTCTTCTATCCATTGCGACAAACGATAGCATTTTGAATTGATTGTGACACTAAGTAATCTACAAAACGTGCTAAACGTCTAATTTACTTTTAACAGATAGTGATCATAATTAATGTATCAAATTCAAAATTGAATTACAATATTTATTAAACTTGTAATAAATAATGTTGTAATTATGTAATTATCTTTAACAATTTAACAGGTTTTAACATATATTTTGACAAAAATATTTAAATTTAAAGAAGTAGTCAAACAATAAATAAATTTTACACATGAATTTGGCACATATAATATAAAAATAGAGCCTTTTAAATAAATAGATTTTTGCAAAATATTCTTCTTCATCTTCGTCAAATAAATATAAATATAATATAGATGTCCTAATATATTTGCAATTTTGACAAATTGTGATAAAAACTTTTAACTGACTTTATGTTTTCGAAATAAGAATATATATACACATAAAACCACTGTAAAAATAAATTTAAGCAATGAATTTGGCATATCCAACATAAAAATGGACGAGCGTCTTAAATTAAAGGGTTACTAGGGTCATTTTTAAGATAACCCGAGAATGTTTATTTTTAATTAAGAACGCTTGGATATCTCAACATTTGTAATCTTTTTTATAGACCTATTTTCATCCTGTCTCATATTAGGAAGTAACATATGATGGCAGAGAGTAAACGTATCAGCTTTATTAAAATAATAATTCTAGCATTGGTTGTATGTAATTATTTTGTTGATGATTGTATCAAGTGTTGAAAATTATAAAACAAAGCTTTGACATATCTGTCATTATATTATTTGATGCACTGCACTCGGAGTTCAATGCATTTTACTATACTATCTGTATTTTCAATTTGGGTTAATTACAAATAATATAAAATAATGTATAGATACAACATTTATAATCGATTATATAAAGCTAATGCATTTAAAATATGTTCAAATATATGGTATTTACTCTGATCGTAAGTAGAAAAATTACATACAATGTGTCTCATTCAACCTTATACATAGGAAATATCCCC